>JAXQQM020075472.1:0-135185 GCA_034641835.2 Pinus albicaulis
ACGCACTTTTCAGCCTGTAACCTGCGACCTCAACCAAAATCAGGTCAGAACCTGCGACCTGCCTTTTTTCCAGCATTTTTTCTGTAATTTTTCTGGGTTCTGCTGCAGCCTCTGCCAGGGTTTTCCAGCCTCTGTCTCAGCCCGCCTTGACCAAGATCTGATCCGTTTTTACTCATCTAAGTGGGAACCTAGCCCCTTAGGGCTTTAGTACCCTCCACTTTTTGTGGAAGAGTTTCAGCTGTTTCAGCCGTCGGTTTTAGAGCTTCAGCCCTTTCTTTTTCCAGATCTGTGACCTCACTTCCAGATCCATCGAAATCAGCCTCTTTTCCTTTCAAATCACCTCTTGTCGTTTTGTTTGGACCTCCCCTAAAGGCCTCTGCCTTGCCCCTCCTGGATTTTTGCTGATTTCCCTTTTTTCCAGCCACCTTGCCCCTGTCTCTTGGCTGTGATCTGCACCCCTTATCTGCAGCTTTATCCTCCGGATCTCTGTCCCCTTTGACCCTAGATCTGTTGAGCTTCGTTTGTGTGTGTTTCCATAGTTTTTTCCTTTCTTTTCAGCATAGTTTTGAGAGACCCACTTTCTTGGGTTTGATAGATGCATATGTAGCTGTTATTTTTCTGTTATTTCAGCATTTTTATTCTGTTCTCTGTAGGTTTATTTTCAGCTACGTTGCACACTTTTTTGCTCTCAACAATGGAAAGGGTTTAAAAATTAAAATTAACGCACACCACACACCGACCTTAAGTGAAGAAGCGCCTGGTTTACACCGCCTGGCAAAGACTCTAAAATCAATCGTCACTGCACCTTATCTGCCCTTGACCTTCTTGATTTTGCCCCTTTCTGCCCTTGTCGGTTTCCTTCTTCCTGTCATCATTGCGCCCCCAAGGCGCCTTTCCCTGAGACTTCTTGGCCTTCATCCTCAGTTCCCGGTTGATCGACCTGCTCCGCACCGTCGTCGTCGAGCCAGTCCACCTTCGAGTCCGCACTCCGACTCCTCTCCTGATTCCTCAGGTCCCCCTTCTCCTCCCGGTTCTCCCCCTTTTACTTTCACCATGTCTGGATCAGGGCCTAATGCTAGCGGCCCCAATACTGGCCCTACTTCTAGCGGAACCGTCACAACCACTACTCCGGCCACCCCTGTGCTGCCGTACATTGCAGGCCTCAGCCTCCCCGATTTCCATCAGTTGATTAACGACCCCATTCACCACAATGCTACCTGGCCCACTATGCCCACCAAGTTACCCTCTGATATCCCTAAGTTCGAAGGCCTTAATGGCGAAGACCCAACCAATCACGTCCGGTCTTTCCACATGTGGTGTTCCTCCAACTCCATTACCGATGACTCCATCCGTCTTCGTTTGTTCCAACGCACGCTTACCCGCGAAGCTTCTAAATGGTATGTCGAACAGGCCACTTCCTCCCATACCACGTTCGAGACTCTTGCCCAAGCCTTCTTGTCGTACTTCCAGCTCCCCCTCCGATACGACACTGGTACGGAGCTCTTGACTTCATTTAAGCAATCCTCTTCCACACGCCTTTCTGCCCATGTTCAGGAATGGCGACGAAGACGGAGCTTATGTCGAGCCCCTCCCTTTGAAGATCGGGTTTACATGGACTGGTTCCTTCGCACCCTCCCATCTCCCATCGGCAAAGATGTCGCCTCTCACTTTCCTCAATCTGAAGAAGCCGCCCTCCAAATAGCTTTAAAATATGACCCGATCTACGCTCAATCTGGTTATGTTTATACCGTTCTTCCTGACATCCCCAGGCCCGGTGGCGCTAACGCCCCGGGGGCATCTCATTCCGCCGACGGTATTGTTGGATCTCTTTCCCACCCCTCTGCTCATCCTCCTATGAGCCATGGCCCTCCTCAGGGAGGGGCCAGCACCTCTAGCACTCTGCCCCCTCCCGGCAACATGTATCCAGGATACGGCATGCCTCCTCCTTTTGCCCAACCCCCTGCTTACCTCAATGCTGCCCAACCCAACCCTTACTTTTATCCGCAGCCTGGTGCGCCAGCTCCCCCAGCATATGCGTTTCCGCCTCCCTTGCCTCCTCACCACCTGCAACAGCCCTTAAAACCCCCTCCAGGGCAAGTATTTGCGCAACAGGGTGCGTTTAATCCCCCTTCCCAAAGAAGGCGGAGAGGCAACCAGAACCCATCTGCCCCTGGTAACCGAGGACCCAATTCTGGTCAGGACCCTAACACTAGCAACCAGCTTCAGGGCATTCCGCCCAGGCCGGACAGGCCGCTTCGCACAAACAAGCCCTGTTCGTGTTGCGGTGTTTACGGTCACTACACTCACGATTGCCCTCTCTTACCCCAGATGCGACAGATGTGGGAGTCTCAAGCCACATTGCGCGGACAGCACACCTCCCCCGACGCTCCTCCTAATGTGGCCACTACCCAGCCAGCTGTGTTCACTGATCCTTTCCCTCAACAGGGATTCGTGGCTACCCACCCCCCTGACAGCCATGCCGCCACACCCTCGTCCATTTCTGGTTCCTCTGACTACCAGATCCTCATGATGCACTCCGATCCGTCCCCTTCCGTCGACCTTCACCTTCAAACTCGGTCTCGCTAGTACACCAAGCCCCCTGCTCAGTCTGCTCCCGAGCCCCCATCTTCAGGTTCTACAGAGCCTCTTTCGACATCCAGTGGCCCCTTACACATCCCTCAACCCAAAGTTGAGGTTCACCCAAAGATTCCAAAGGGTCCATTACGCCGAAATGCTGCTTCCGGTCGAGCCGCTCAATCGCACAGTATAGTAGATGATTTGGCACAATCCCCTGCTGCCATTTCCACACTGGAACTCCTCCAGTCGTGCCCTTCTCAAAGGAAGGCTCTACTATCTGCCGTGGGCGCCGTTGATCCTGCTGATGACCAAATGATTGTTTTCGACGCCACTCAATCGGACCACCCTCCTCTTCCTCCTTCCGTTGCTTTCCAAATCCCAGTCAAAATCCGGAACGCCACTGTATCCCGGTGTATAATTGATGAGGGGGCATCCACCTGTGTGATGTCCGCTTCGGTTTGGAAGCAACTCGGATCCCCTGAGGTGGCCCCTTCCACGATCACCCTTCGAGCGTGGGATGGTCATGCCTCCCAGCCTATTGGCCTGTTTCGTAACTGTCCCATCACCCTCGCCGGTAAGACTGTTTGCGTTGATGTCGAAGTCATTGACGCCCCTCTAGACTACAACATCCTATCGGGGCGAAGCTACACCTATGCCATGTCTGCTGTCCCATCCGCGGTCTTCCGTAAGATGTCTTTTCCACATAACGGGAAGATAGTCACCATTGACCAGCTATCGTATCATGAGTCATCGTCTCAGTCCTCCTCCGAGACGACCATCTCTTCTGTAGCCAACAAGCAAACTGTCGATTCCTTGACCAGTGTCTCCCCCGCCGTTTATAAAGATTCCACCTTGCTTGGTACTTTTCCTCACCTTCCTCCCCCTCCCGTTACTGATCCCAGCTTGTCGAATGTTTGCATGATGCAATCATCTCAGGCTGCCCATAAATGGCCTGCCTCAGCTAGCCCGCACCCTCCTCCCCGCCCTCCGCAACCCGCTCCTAGCCATCCATCTCAGCCAGCCGGACCTCCTCTTTCTGGCCCTCCCCCTACAGCTGGTGCCCCCGAACCTCTTTATCCTCCAGGCTCGGTCCCCCCTGGCCTTAACCATCTTGGCGCCGTACCTCCTGATCATTACCCTGCTGGACAGATCCCCTTCTTGGCTCCCCCTCCCGGAGTATATTCCGTCCTCGTCATGGCCACCCTTTCTCTCCCTAACTTGACCTTGGGTATTCCGGTTTGGTACCTTGACCCCCCAGCCGCCACCCCCCCTGGTCACCCCAAACCTTACATGGCTTTGACACCGGTTCAACCGGTCCCCCTCGCTTCCCCCATAGCCACTGTGCCCCCAGCACCTCCACAGGACCCTTCTCCTGTTGGGTCGGCTCCCGGGAAGAAAGGCAAAGCCCGCAAGGGGGCAACCAAAGACCAAACCACCACGACCAACCCGGCTCCTTCTCCACCCCCAAATCCTTGTGCCTTATGTGATGTCATTGGTCATGCCACCCATGCTTGTCCCGAGTTACCTCGTATCCGACCCATGGTAAAATTCGCGTTCCCCGACACTACGGTCCCTGAAACTCCCACTCCTTCTTCGACCGTCCCCAAGAACGCCAAGACTCTCCGCACCAACAAGCCTTGTGCTTTGTGCGATGTCCATGGCCACTACTCCCATTATTGTCCTCACCTGACACATTACCGCGCCTCCCTTGAGGTGATCCGCGAGTATGAGGTTGAACAAAATCAATCCGCCTCTCCCATTCTCGCGCAGTATGCTTCAGGCCAGCCTGAGGATCCCCCCGCTCCGATCCACATCCCCCCCCCGGATGTTCAGATGACGGAGTCTACAGTCACCATTCTTTACCTATCCTCCTCTGCACGACACCCGGAGCCTAGCCCGTCTGCAGCCTTCCCCATTGTGTCCGTTGATACCCGAGATCACTCCACTTGTGTCTCCGTTGACCTCCGCAGCCCGAGTCCTCGCCATGTTTCTGATAGCTCTCATACATCACCTTGTGTGAGCCTTGATCATCCTGCCCTTTCCCCCTGCCATTACTGCTCGATGACGTCTGTACCCTCACGCTGCCGTCATTTCCTTTCATCCCCTCATTTATTGCCTTGTCACACCATTTTGCAGGACCCCTCGTCCACACCCTTTATCGGTTACGCCGACGGTGCAAGTCGCTACTCCAGGAATCTTGCCTCGGCAGGGTGGGCCATCTTCACCCCCTTGCATGACCTCGTTCTGTCTAACGGGGTATGCATTGGTTCTGCCACCAACAATCAGGCAGAATATGATGCAGCGCGTGGCCTATTAGCCGATGCCTTGTTGCATCGCATCCGCCATCTGCACGTTCGTTTGGATTCCCTGCTTCTTGTAATGCAACTAACTGGTGTTTATCCTGTGCATAACCCTGTGCTGTTCAGATGCTATTTACGAGTGAAAGTCTTAATACGTGCGTTTGAAACCATCACTTTCAACCATGTACCCAGAGACCAAAATCACTACGTAGATAGTATTGCAAACCATGCTCTAGATTGGCATTTATCACACACAAGTCATACAAGACAATAACATTAAATCAACCATCACAAGACGATGCATATCCATAATATGTGTCGCAAACCATATATTGAAGAGTCCATCTACTCTGATACATACGACATGCCCATAGCATGTTCCAAAAAACTGGGGGCACCATACGCCCCCCCATACATATACTTACGACGTGCCCATAGCATGTTCCACAAACTGGGGGCACCATACGCCCCCCCATACATATACATCCGACATGCCCATAGCATGTTACAAACAAAATCCAAAAACTGGGGGCACCATATGCCCCCCCATACATTCTGGGGGGCACCACTTGCCCCTACACACATCCGAGAGGGCACCATATGCCCCTATATCTGGCCAATACACGACGAACGCCCTGATCCGCCTGGATCTCTGTCCGAAGTGTTCCCAGATCCCTCTCACTCCAGTTGACCCGCAACTCTGCCATACCTGCACAACCACATTCTTTTTGTCAGGGTACAGATCGGGAACACCATAACCACACACCACAATCCAACTCCCAGCCATAAAACAACACCAAACCCCCCTTATCTCCCAGGTCGCAGTTTTCTGCCATTTTCTGGACCAGGTCGCACTTGTTGCCCTAATACCTGCGTCCTGGGTCGTACTTTTTGCCCCAAAAAAGTGCGACCCGGCCATAGAGATGAAGGAGGGGTCGTTTCTGGGGGTTTTGGGCCCTCAACTGCAAATGTAATCCATCAAAATGCAAGAGCAAGGTTAGGCCTCTCGCCTCCAACTGACAGATCTCGAATCCAACGGTCGGTTTGTCCGCTACGTTCGCCGCAATATTTAGGGCCTTCTCTCCTCTCCACATTCACCACAGCAACAATAGCAAATGAATGATTTTGGAGGGAAAACCGCCTCATTAAAAGAGAACCCTTGTTTCTTCTTTCGACTGCTGCGACCACACCGTAGCCCCGTTCGACGAACCGTCAGCACCGCCGGATAGATCTCACCGAGCTCTCAAATGGGTTTTCCTTAGTTTTTGGTGATTTGATACTTCACCCGGACACATTTTTCCACGAAGGATCACTTCACCGCTCCTTAAAATCGAATTTCCTCACTTACGACACTTGTACTTGGGGCACCATATCGCCCCTTTACTTGTCCATGTTCGTGTTGATTTTCGTCATGAGTACCCACCTTGTACTCATGCTTCTATGACCCCCCATTGGGGCCTTTATTGTGTGGCAGCACTATCTAGTCGCCCTTGCTTAGAGCATCCGAGTTGAGTCATCATTGCATTCATGGAGTCTATCCCGCATCCTTTTACACCATACTATAGCCCTCCATTCTTTTTTGCTTGGTTCCTCTCTTGTGTCGCATCTCATGACCTTCAGCCCCACTGTCCCCTGTCCCTTTCGATATTGTGTCAGTCGCTGCCATGTCATTCATGCCCTTTATGCTCTAACAAGGGAAGTCATCCATTCGCCACTCCATCCTTCCCATTTCCACCATCATCATTAGTGTCAGTCTGTCCGTCGCTCTATTTCTCTTCTCTCGTGCCTTAGTTGAGGATCTCTCATTACCTCACCTAAGGCGGACCTCCTTCTGTCGACCTCAGCACATTTATTCCAGAAGCAAGGTCTAGAGGGCGGTGTACCTTGGTTCCAGCTTCCACTTTTGTTCGGTGCCTCGGATCAGGCAGGGGGATTTCTCACTTCCCTTTGACTTGGTTGCTTCTCCAGCTCCTTTCAGCATGATCGAGATTCGTATACCGGACAGTCCAGTGACCCAGCAGCAGCTCTTGATGATTCCCGGGCGTGTGTGAGATGTCTCAGCCCTCATGAGGGGGTGGCCCTGCAGGTAGCCCCCCACATGCCCGGATGACCTCTTCATTGCAGCCTTTGATGCCGCTCCAGCTTTCGATGATGTTGGCCTTAGCCACTTGCAGCACCTCTATGATTTGCATGTATCAGTCAGATTTTGTGAGCCCTTCCCCATTTACAGGGGGCATTTGGGGTTGTATTTATCTCATGTACTCAGATGATATTGTACTAGTCCTGGTTGTTATCCCAGGCACAGCATGTATGTGAGACTCTTCATTGTATTTTTATCTGGCTCTTGATTATGCCAGCTGTACTCTATGGTTCGGTCCCTTGTTCACTGGACACACTATTCTTTTGTACTTTGTCACGGCGGGCATAGGTATGCCTCCCCCGCCGCCTTCAGCACAGGTACCCTCTCATAACAGAGACTTGTTGCACCTGCGAGTCTCGTCTCCTCAGGGTCTAGTCCTTCAGCACACTATCTACCTCATATTTCTCTCTCTGACATACCCTTTTTTTGTCTAGTGATTGTCTTCTTACAACGTACTTCGGTCATACGATTTGCTCCCGACACTCGCACGCTGGGGGGCAATCTGTTACACCATTTTTTGGTCATCTAACTCTTCATCATTAGATGGACCCAAGTACACCATGTAAGACCAGTTTTACCCCAAGTAAAACTGCTTTCACTATGTTAATTAGGAAAACCCAAAAGGAATAATTAATTAAACCATAATTTAATTATTATTCCCAGTCATGTTTAACCCAAAAACAAAGAAATTAATGAGATAAACCCATAGTTATCTTATTATTTTCTAGGAATAATTATTTAAATAATATTCCTTGTTAAATATGACCAAATCAGCCACCATTAATCAACTAAATCATTATTTATTTGATTATATCCCAACCACTTCCTTAAAAAGATAAATAAATCATTTATTTATTTATTTTTCACTAATCAAGGGATTTGACCCAAGTCAAACACCCTTTTCCTCCAACAAATAATAATAAAATATTCCATAGAGGTGGATCTAGATTTGGTTAACATTATTTTAATCATGCACCAAGATCTAGAATGACCCAATATTTTGTTATAAATAGGAGGGTTTTCCCCTTCATTCTTCACCTTTTGTTGCATACTAGATCACTCCGGATCTATACACTTGGTCTCATTTTCTGCCATTTTTGCTCCCATTGAGCTCTACCTTCTACATTGGGTTTTCTACATCTACAAGAGAGAGAAAGCTTAGATCTGAAGTGCTGAGGACTACAAAGAACCCATCCCATCGAGGAGATCTGGATACACCTTCTTGTTTCCTCCCAGGTGCCCTGTAATATAAAAATTCATTCAAAAATCGTGTTCTTGTCTTGTCTGTTGGATGCATGGAGCAAACTCTTTACTTTACTACTTAATGTCTTTCCATTTATAGATCCGTTTGTTGCAGCACTTACAAATTTGAGGCTCAACACATCACACAGTGCAAGAATAGATTGAAAAGAGTCAAAGAAGTTGTTATCACACTATTCAAAATTTGTTTTGATAAGGTAACCATAGGGTTCATATTATATCATGTTGGGTCATGCGTTTTTTCACCTAGGTTGATGGAGTCTCATAAAACATTTTCATGAAATCTCTGACTAAAATGCATGTGTTGGTGTCTACCTTAAGGTTTAATACCTCCTTCTGATCATGTCATTTCAGTCAAGTCAAGCCTCATATCATCTAGTTTTCATTCCCATGCATTTAAATCATAAAATGCTCCACCTATCAGTTTTTCACAATTTCATAGTGTTTTGCAAAGCAAATCAGGATATTTTGCTACGAAACTGCCTAATAGTTTCGTAGTGAATCTGTCAGTTGTCAGACCATTTTCGCTATGAAAATATGTTTTTTTGTAGAAAGGGCCAAAATGGTGTGAGGTGTCAATTTTTGATTAAATGGGTGAAGGGTGAGGTCATTTGAATTCATTATGAATGATTCTATTGCCTTTTATGGTCATGTGTCATCATCAAACTCTGAGTTTTCAAAATCGCCCTGAAAATTTTACCCTAAGCTTCTGTTTGTCATTCAACATTCATTCTTGCATGTGAAACATCTCACTGTCACTGTTTGAGAGTTGCCTCACAACACCAAGCAGCTTGCTGTCCAATTTTTCTTTACAAGTGTCACCTTTTTAAGAGGGAAGCTTGGTTATAAAGGGAGATGGCCATGAAGGAGAAGGCATACAAAGGAGGCTCCGTGGTTAGATAGGAGCTCATGGACCTTTAACATTTCATGGAGGAACCTAGTTTTGCTAAAGCATTCTCTAATTCAGGTTGCTTGAATTTCTGCTAGAGCTAATATAGTATTTGCTGCGTTTTTGGACTGTGGGAACAGTCAATTTCAAAAGAAGATTATGGATGAATAGAGATGATTTCTGCAATAATGAGAGATATTATTATCAAGCACAGAACAAGGAACAATAACCTCTTTCACTTTTATCACAGGTGCTACCAATTTGGATATTCGAAGGTGTCTTTGGGACCTATTTTTAGAATTCAAAATTTTCTTGTTTTATACATGTTTTTCTAATGCAGATTCTAGACAGCTGGAGATGGTTTTCAAAAAACCAAGAGAGGTTTTTCTTCAGAAAATTATGATTACAAAAACCTCCTCCAGTTTTGCAAAAGACATCATGGATTTAGAGATATAATTTTTTTTCTAAGACCTATTTTTTCAGAAAAAAACAGGAAAAACCTACAAATTCTAGTTTTTTAGACAGTTTCCTAGCGTACCTCAGGCTTGAGGCCAGAAAAACGCTACGGAAATTCCTGTAGGTGCATTTTTGCCTTAAAACTCAGTTTTATCAAGTTTTATGAAGGGATATTGATTGTTTGCAAGGTGTCTTGGCATAATAAAGGTATTGGAATAGCAAAGGTGTCAAAAAGATAGATGGAAAAGCAAGTTTTCATACGCTACGAAATTTCTGAAGATGTCTTTTTGGTTCAAAGTCACTTATTTTGACTTGGTTAAGGAACTCTAAGGCTTTTATTTAAATTTTTTTGATCACCTAACACCATCTAATGGTTAGAAGCAACAGATGTACAACACAGGTGGCCTAAATGCTTTCGCTACAGAATCTCACTACAGAAGTACCTAAAAACTCTGTTTTTTTGCAGCAAAGTCAATTTTTGGAAATTTCCGAAGGGTAAGAATTTTTCCAAGGTTTTTCCACATAGGAAATGTCAAAGGATATCAGAGCAGTGTCAAAGAGTATTAGAGCAGATGATTACTGAAAGGAAACACTTGTCATAAGGGTAGTTTGGAGATGCAAACTCATCATGCTACCACATCATCGACATAACAACTTTTAATCAGAATCTGAAGAACAATTCCCATATTATATCTATGATGTTTTATGGTTAAATCATGCCTTCTTCCACCTCATAAGGCTGCTCTCTCGATAAGCCTTTTTTATGTATGGGAGTTTTAATAGTTATTTAAGGTATTAATGAGTGAAAGAGTCCTATTAGGTTTGTAATTCTTGAAAACCGAATTATCTCTACTTTTACTCCTTGTAATCAATGGTTAGTTGGATTAGGTGTCCTTGAAGATATTCGATGGTCTAGCCCAGCTGGTAAACATGATGTAAATGTTCCTAACTCTATAAATAGGGAGAGGAAAGAGTTTGAAGAGGTTGGAAGATGTTACTTGTGACTACTACTATTGTAATTGTTATGATCAGTAATAGACAATGGCTATGGGATTTCTCTTTCACCTGAGATTCATTTGATGTTTTCATGAACCTTTTCCTATGTATATTGCTAATTTTATTTCAATATATTAATGTTTTATTATTCAGAATTCATGCTTCTCATTCTCTGACTTCCTTCAAGCATTAAACTATTGTATATCTTTCTCAATATCCTGCTTTCAATATCTTAATGTTCATTACTCAAAATTCATGCTTCTTATGCTCTGATTTCCTTTGAACATTTATCTATTGAGTAAATTTTTTGTGTGTTTTCCTTTCATTTAAATATCTACATGCCTCAGCTTCCACAAGGAGAGCCATTACCATTGAGTTTCCTAGCACTGACTCCATAAGCCAAATGGTAGAAAATATTCTACATTTTCCACCTGCAATCATATACAATAAAGTCATTATCATAGAGTTAGCCATCTAATAGAGTCTGTATTGAAAATATCATAAGCTATCTTGAGAGTGCCCTCCCAGACTGAAGAGGCTAATCTTCAGTCAAAATATTTTTTGAAATAGTTACTCCAAGTTGACCATTGCAACAACTCAATAGGACTTAATTTGGTGATAACATTTTTGTGTCGTTTCCGAGTACGAAGGTGTAAATTTTCTCTGGGAAGAACGACAAGGTTCAGATTTGACTCCTGACGGGGAACATAAGCCAAACACATGAAGGCTGTACCATTCAG
Source organism: Pinus albicaulis (assembly GCA_034641835.2). Lineage (NCBI taxonomy): Eukaryota > Viridiplantae > Streptophyta > Pinopsida > Pinales > Pinaceae > Pinus > Pinus albicaulis. The sequence continues at coordinate 11,359 of JAXQQM020075472.1, forward strand.
CTGGCGACTCCATTGTTCAAGGTCTCGAGCTTCAAAGTTAAGAGTGACTTCACTGGGAAGAATCTAAATTTCAAAACATTGATGGTGATCCAAGATGACAGGGTATGTGGAAAATGCTTTATATGATGAAACGTTACAAAGTGTAAGGTATGTTAGTCAAGGTTGTCATTGATTTCAATATGAGATTGTTTGTGATGGAAAATTCTTGTGATGAGTAATGTTGCCCTAGATGCTCATAACACCCTAGTGATGAAAGTCCTTGAACTAACCTTGTTGTTGGAATATGAAGATGCCATAACCTCATATTATGATATCCTTACTCTTGATAAAGAAGCCTTAAAACTCTATCCTAAACATTTAATAAGATGATGACACGAATACTGACACACTTGATGATGGATGGACTTGATGATATGAATGATGGTTGGAGACCATTTTTGAAGTGCTAATTAAATTTCCCTAACCCTCATTTTGTCACAATATCCTTATACATGAGGAATACTAAAATTCCTAAGGGTTGTCATACAATTCTGAACATTCATAAAGAAAATTAGTTTTCTACATCTTGGAGACATCATATTGTAATTATTCCTTCACTAGCTTATAGAGGAATCTTTCCCCTTTCTAATGAGTCCTCACTTGCCCTCAAACTCCTTGTATTTTAGGAGAATTTTTAAGATAGCATATTAAATTATTTCTCTTGAGCCAACTTGTACTCAGCTACACTAAGTCGGCCTCACTGCAAAAGTAAGTGTTTATTTTTCATAAATCAAATCCTATATAAATATTACGTCCAACACCTCATTTCAACCAAAAATTTCGGTGAAGAAAAGATAGAGAACATTTCCGATTTGAGGAACAGGATACACACAATTTGAAGAGTGTTTTATTTATGTTATGGATCAAGTAAAGAAGGGAAAACTCGCATATCTGTGGAAGAAATCAAACTAGGGTACAAAATGCAGTCATCTTAGCTCATACCTGTGGTTTAGACCTGTACCTAAAATTTCGGACCTGCACCTAAATTTTCGGAATTGCACCTAAATTTTCGGACCTGTGCCATCTTTAGTGCGTGGAACTGTGGCAGAGGATCTGTGACATGTAAACCTTGAAAAATGACAAATCTAGACTTGCGTGAAGTGAGAAATCAGCTTGTGCTTATGAGAAACTTCTTTAGCAACTCTTGAAGTGATTCTGAAGCAATTCTTGGGGACAGCTATTAGCAGACTTTTGGAATAGTCTTTGATGAATTTTTAAAGGTGTTTTGGATCAGACTAAAAGTCAGAGCAATTTTGAGTCCAAAATTGGAGAAATTTTTTTAGTAAAGATGAAAAAATCTAGAGGAGCTGTTTATTATTTTGCAGGCCTGTTAAATAAGACATTTTGGAGCAGCCCTCTGACATATTTTGAAGCAGTCCTGTAATCATATTTTAGAGCATTCTAATGAAATTTTTTGGAGCAACCCACTGACATATTTAGCGCATAATTTGTAGCATTTTTTGAATTATATCTTGGAACAATGCATGAACATTTTGAAGCAACACACTAGACTTGAAGTGGACAGATCTTGTGTATTGAAGAAAAATCTTAAAGGATGATTTTGAAGCCTTGACGATCATGGAGATCCTTGGATCAGTTTGTGGAGAAGGCTTGGTGTAGTTTATTGAAGAGACTTTGAAGAAGTCTTGGGGCGCCTTATTGAAGACCTTGAAGCATCCTTGAAGGAATTTTGGAAGAGCATTTGAAACAGTTAAAGCTTTGTGAAGACATATCTTGGAGCTGACATTTTGAAGGCACCCTTGGAGACATGATGATATGCTGAAGCCCTCATGGAGTGACCTTAGAGATCTAGCTTGGGTATCATGAAGGATAGTGGAGACACCTTCATGTGAAAAGATCAAGGTTGTCATTAATGATGTAATGTGGAGACTATAATGAAGACAAAGTGAAGACTGACAGGGCTCGTTGAAGAAGACATTGGGAGTCGTGAAGTATAACCAAATATATCTTGACGAATTGAAGGAGGAGGTTGGAGCTTCATAGAGACAAGGTTGGTGCCTTGGAAGATAGGGCTGGAGCCCTAGAGGATAGGAGTCCTCAAGAGACCAGGTTGGAGCCCTTGATGTTGGTGCCTCAGAATTGATAAGGTTGGAGCCTTGGAAGTCCGAGTCAGTGCTTGGCAAATACAGGTTGGAGCCTGGGAGATTGAAGATCGATGTCTTCATCTAGGGTTGGAGCCCTACATATATTGGACTTGATTTATTGTAAAGAAGAAATTAATAAAAGAATTTATTCTTATTGTTCATTTTGTGTTCTAAATATAAGTGATCTAACTGGTAAAAATAACAATTAAAAAGAAATATTGATTCACCCCCCTCTCAGTATTTCCAACAATTGGTTTCAGAGCCAGTACCTTCATTGAAAGCCTAATAGCTTGAAGGTTGATCCTTAGAACACAAATGGAAAAGCCAAGAAAGAAAGTCTCCAAGCCTCCTAAAGATGTGTCTTCCTCAACCATCGAAATTGAAGTCAATCAATTTGTGAAGGCTCCATTGTTCAATGGAAACTTTGATAAATGGGAGGCAAGAATGAGGAATTTCTTGAAGAGTCAAGGCATTGAAGTCTGGAAATCGGTGATTACTGATAGCATGATGGAAGGAGAATCCAAGGAGTATAATACAAGAGCAATGAAAGCAATCTTGAATGGGATACCTGATTCTATGAAGGCCAATTTGGAAAAATGTTCATCAGCAAAAGGCATATGGGAAAAAATTCATCATATTCACTCAAAAGGAGCATTGATCATGACCTCTAGTCAAGAATATGATGGAAAGAAAGAAGGAAATCTAGAACCCATCATGGAAGTTGAAAATAAGAATTATGACATCAAGGCCAAAGAAGACCTAGAAGAAGAAGAAAGCAAAGAAGAATTTGAAGAAGATCTCCTCGCTAAGCTTATAGATTCCATGGAAGAGTTAACAATTTGAAAAAGGAAAATGAGGAACTTAAGAAGATAGCACAAGATGGTGACCAAGACAATACAAGGAAGGAAGTTGACCTTTTCAAGCTTCAAGTACAAGAAATAAATGAGGAGCTTGCCAAACTTAAGGAGGAATCTCATCAAAATAAAATAAAGCATCATGAAGAATTCATATCTATGACAAATCAATTGGATAAGGCAAAGAAAAGGGAAGAAACTTTGTCAAGCCACCTTGAACAAAGGCTTAAGAGCTTGAACAATCTTGAAGCAAAGATTGGTCAATACAAGGAAGAAGTCTCCTCTCTTAGATCTCAACTAGAAGAAGCAAGGAAACAAGCACAAGGAGACGAGAAGGTGATGGAAAATTTGGCATTCATAGAAGGACAAGCTGGTGAAGCAGAAAATGAGAGAAACACCATGATATGCCAACTAGAAGAAAAGGATGAAGAAATCTCCAAACTAAAATGGGACATCAATCTCCTTTCAATCAGACATCAAACTAAAAGCTACAAGAGTAAAAGAAGAAATGGAGAGAAGTCTAGCAAAGGAGAATGAAGAAATCTTCATAATGAAATCAAATATAATCTCCCTTAAAATTGAAGCACACGAAGCAAGAAGGATGATGGAAGAAATGAAGAACCAACTAGTTATGAAAGATGAAGACTGTGAAAAGTTGAAAGGAAAATTTGTCTCTCTTAAAAAGGAAGTTGACTTGCTGAATAAGAACTTGAAGAATTCTCAAACCCTAGATGACATCCTAAGTCATCAAAGATCCCCCCTAGATAAATCAGGTCTTGTTTATGCAGGTGAACCCTCAAAAAAAACTAATGAAAACCCTAATGCTTCAAACAACAAGGATGTGGAAAAGCTTGGAAGAAATATTGATGTCCCCAGTTCTAGCAAAAACATGAGTCAAGATGACATTGGAAGAAACCCTAATTCAAGAAGATATGTTGAAGATGTCAAGGATGAAAGAGGCAATGGATATCATCAAAGGATCCCAAGGCAGAATGACTTTGGGAATAAATCAAGGAAATCTCCATCTTCTAGGTACCAAAGTATATTTTTTGGTTATTTCTATTCTTGTACAAACTTTCGACATATGGCAAAGGATTGTAGGGCATACCACATGGACAAATATAATGGTTCCCATCAGCTCCCTAGAAGAAATTTTGCAAAAAGAAGTCATGATTCCCCATTCATGAACAAGATGGAGGGCTTCAATTGCCATAAAATTGGACATATGTCTCGTGATTGTAACTTGATTTGGGTCCCTAAACAAGATAAAACCATGACAACCAAGCCAAAGAAGAAAGTTACACAAGTATGGAGAAGAAAGAAGATTGGGTCAGAAAGTCTTTTGAACACTCAAGCCAACAATACATGTTGTTGATTTGATGAATGCATCACTAGCAGAGAATATTCCAATTCTTGATGATGTTTTTTTGACAATTAAGTAAAAGATCATGCATACTGTTAGGGGGAGCTTGTGATTCTTGACCATTCTTGTAGAATCTATCCATGAAAGGGGACTAGAAATCCTTGATGAGTCACACATGGACATTAATTCTTTGATAGATCATCTCTTGGGACAAACTGCATTGAAGAAATTTAAAAACATCTATCATGGACCACATTTCCAGAAGGAAGAGCACGATGACAGGGAGAGTAACATACCCATGAAGAACTACTATTGATGAAGAAAATATCATGAAGAGAAGTAGCTTGATAGGGGGAGTACTTGGGCACCCTGTTTTCCATTGATGTCAAAGAGGGAGAAAATGTTGGAAGAGCAAGAATATTTCCATAAATGACAAAGGGGGAGACTGTTAGTCAAGGTTGTCATTGATGTCAATATGAGATTGTTTGTGATGGAAAATTCTTGTGATGTGTAATGTTGCCCTAGATCCTCATAACACCCTAGTGTTGAAATTCCTTGAACTAACCTTGTTGTTGGAATATGAAGATGCCATAACATCATATTATGATATCCTTACTCTTGATAAATAATCTTTCAAACTCTGTCCTAAAAATTTAATAAGATGATGACACGAATAATGACACACTTGATGATGGATGGACTTGATGATATAAATTATGGTTGGAGACCATTTTTGAAGTTCTAATTAAATTTCCCTAACCCATATTCTGTCCCAATATCCTTATACATGAAGAATACTAAAATTCCTAAGGGCTGTCATACAATTCTGAACAATCATAAAGAAAATTAGTTTTCAACATCTTGGAGACTTCATTGCAATGATTCCTTCACTAGCTTACAAAGGACTCTTTCTTCTTTCTAATGAGTCCTCACTTGCCCTCAAACTCCACGTATTTTAGGAGAAAATGAATTTTTAAGATAGCATATTAAATTATTTCTCTTGAGCCGACCTATACTCAGCTACATTAAGTTGGCCTCACTACAAAAGGACATGTTTATTTGTCATAAATAAAATCCTATATAAATATGACGTCCAACACCTCATTTCAACCAAAAATTTCGGTGAAAAAAAAAGAGAACATTTCCGGTCTGAGGAATAGGATACACACAATTTGAAGAGTGTTTTATTTCTGTTATGGATCAAATAAAGAAGGAAAAACTCGCATATCTATGGAAGCAATCAAAATAGGGTACAAAATGCATTCATCTCAGCTCATACATGTGGTTTAGGCCTACACCTAAATTTTCGGAACTGCAACTAAATTTTCGGAACTGCACCTAAAATTTTGGACCTCCACCTAAATTTTTGGACCTATGCCATCTGTAGTGCTTGGACCTATGGCAGAGGATCTGTGACATGTAAACCTTGAACAGTGATAAATCTAGACTTGCGTGAAGTGAGAAATCAACTTGTGCTTGTGAGAAGACTTCTTGAGCAGCTCTTGAAGTGATTCTGAAGCAATTCTTGGGGACATCTATTAGCAGACTTTTGGAATAGTCTTTGATGAATTTTTAAAGGCATTTTGGATCAGACTAAAATTCAGAGTAGTTTTGAGTACAACATTGGAGAAAAATTTTTAGTAAAGACAAAAAAATCTATAGGAGCTACTTATTATTTTATAGGCCTGTTAAATAAGACATTTTGGAGAAGCCTTGTGACATATTTTGAAGCAGTCATGTAATCATATTTTAGAGCATTCTAATGACATTTTTTGGAGCAGCCCATTGACATCCTTAGGGTAGACTTTGTAGCATTTTTTGAAGTAGATCTTGGAGAAATGTGTGAACATTTTGAAGCAACATACTAGACTTGAAGTGGAAAGATCTTGCGTATTGAAGACAAATCTTAAAGGACAATTTTGAAGCCTTGAAGATCGTGGAGATCCTTGAAGTAGTTTGTGGAGCAGGCTTGGTGCAGTTTATTGAAGAGACTTTGAAGAAGTCTTGGGGCGCCTTAATGAAGACCTTGAATCATCCTTGAAGGAATTTTGGAAGAGAATTTGAAACAGTTAAAGCTTTGTGAAGACATACCTTGGAGCTGACATTTTGAAGGCACCCTTGGAGACATGATGATGTGCTGAAGCCCTCATGGAGTGACCTTAGAGATCTATCTTGGGTATCATGAAGGACAGTGGAGACACCTTCATGTGAAAATATCAAGGTTGTCATTGATGATGTAATGTGGAGACTACAATGAAGACTAAGTGAAGATTGACAGGGCTCGTTGAATAATACATTGGGAGTCGTGAAGTATAACCAAATATACCTTGACGAATTGAAGGAGGAGGTTGGAGCTTCATAGAGACAAGGTTGGTGCCTTGGAAGATAGGGTTGGAGCCCTAGAGGATAGGAGTCCTCAAGAGACTAGGTTGGAGCCTATACCAGATATAGGGTTGGAGCCCTTGAGGTTGGTGCCTCAGAATGGACAAGGTTGGAGCCTTGGAAGTCCAAGTCGGTGCTTGGAAAATACAGGTTGGAGCCTGGGAGATTGAATATTGGTGTCTTCATCTAGGGTTGGAGCCCTACATATATTGTACTTGATTTATTTTAAAGAAGAAATTAATAAAATTATTTATTCTTATTGTTCATTTTGTGTTCTAAATATAAGTGATCTAACTGGTAAAAATAACAATTGAAAAGAAATAATGATTCACCCCCCTCTCACTATTTCCAACAAGGTATGAGTTAGCGGATTTTTAGATAGATGAAAATTTCTCCACAATAGTATTTCGTTGTTTGAAATCCAATCAACTCACACCTGAAAATAATTTTTTTTTCATATTTTAGCTACTGAAAAATTAGAGAATGAAATTGAACTATTGGATGTTAAAATTGTATCATATGATATCCAAGATCCTAAACATTTCTTGGATTGTCTTCCTCCTCCAAAAAAGGAGGAAATTGTTATACCATTTGACTTGTAGATAGAGGAAGAATATGGTTTTAAGCTTAATATTGTAAAGTTGGAATCAAGGTCCAACCTTGATGAAGAAAATGAAAAGGATATCCAGGATCAATTTTTCATTAAGAGCTTAAAAGGGATATCAATAAATTGTGTCTTCTTTGATCCCATAGCTGATTACATCGAAGAGTTATATAGTCCAACTTTTCAATTGTTTTTTCACTATGAAAAACATACCCATTCTCTCTTACCTTTATCATTTCATAATACAGTTTTATTTTGGTTCAAGAATAGTGAAGGGGTTCAAGTATCAGATCAGCTCATTGACTGGCTTTATTGGAGGTTTCATTTTGCTTGAATAAAACATGAAGATTGCAGCTTTTAGGGTAGGTAGGAGTGTGTATGAATAAGATCAAAGTAGACTGAGCATATTTTTAGTAGGTACAAACTTGGTTTTTCAACAGTAATCATCAAGCTTGAGCCGAGGTGAAGGCCATAAGAGTTTGAAGAAATCTTGGCAAATTTCAGAAGTTTACTTCCAAAAATATGGATGTAACTGGAACTACAGGTTCTTTGGTGTACCATACGGCCACACCATCCCCACTGGAGCCACTGTTATGACACTAAAAATTTTCAAAATTTGTTTTGATAAATTCACCATAGGGTTCATATTATATCATGTTGGGTCATGCATTTTTTCACCTAGGTCGATGGAGTCTCATAAAACATTTTCATGAAATCTCCAGCTAAAATGCATTGGTTGGTGTCTACCTTAAGGTTTAGGATCTCTTTCTGATCATGTCATTTCATTCAAGTCAAGCCTCATATCATCTAGTTTTCATTCCCATGCATTTAAATCATAAAACACTCCACCTATCAGTTTTTCACAATTTCGTAGCGTTTTACAAAGCAAATCAGAAGATTTCTCTATGAAATTGAATAATAGTTTCGTAGTGAATCTGTCAGCTATCAGACCATTTTCACTACGAAAATATGTTTTTCTGCAGAAAGGGCCAAAATGGTGTGAGGTGTCACTTTTTTATTAAATAGGTGAAGGGTGAGGTCATTTGAATTCATTATGAATTATTCTATTGCCTTTTATGGTCATGTGTCATCATAAAACTATGAGTTGTCAAAATCACCTTGAAAACTTTATCCTAAGCTGTTATTTGTAATTCAACATTCATTCTTGCATGTGAATAATCTCAGTGTCACTGTTTGAGAGCTGCCTCACCACACCGAGCAGCTTGTTGTCCAATTTGTCTTTATAAGTGTCACCTTTTTAAGAGGGTAGCTTGGTTATAAAGGGAGATGGCCATGAAGGAGAAGGCATACAAAAGAGGATTTGTGGTTAGATAGGAGCTCATGGACCTTTAGCTTTTCATGGAGGAACCTATTTTTTCTAAAGCATTTACCAATTCAGGTTGCTTGAATTTCTTCTGGAGCTAACAGGGTATTTGCTGCGTTTTTTGGACTATGGGAGAAGTCAATTTAAAAAGAATATCATGGATGAATAGAGATGATTTTTGCAATAATGAGAGAGGTTATTATCAAGCACAGAAAAAATAACAATAACCTCTTTCACTTTTCTCACAGGTGCTACCAATTCAAAGATTCAAAGGTGTCTTTGGAACCTATTTTTATAATTCAGAATTTTCCTGTTTTATACATGTTATTCTAATGCAGATGCTGGACAGCTGGAGATGGTTTTCAAAAAATCAAGAGAGGTTTTTCTTCAGAACATCCTGATTGAAAGAAACCTCATCCATTGTTTCAAAAGACATCATGGATTCAGAGATATAATATTTTTTCTAAGACCTATTGTTCAAAAAACAAAAGAGGAAAAATCTACAAATTCTGGTTTTTTAGACAGTTTTGTAGCGTAACTCAGGCTTGAGGCCCAAAAAACGCTACGAAAATTCCTGTAGTTGCATTTTTTCCTTAAAAATCAGTTTTATCAAGTTTTATGAAGGGAGATTGATTTTTTTCAAGGTGTATTGGCATAGTAAATTTATTAGAACAACAAAGGTGTCAAAAAGATACATGGAAAAGCAAGTTTTCATACGCTATGAAAACTTGCTATGAATTTTTTGAAGATGTCCTTTTGGTTCAAAGTCACTTATTTTGACTTGTTTAAGGAACTCTAAGGCCTGTATTTAAATTTTTTTGATCACCTAACACCATCTAATGGTTAGAAGCAGCAAATGTACAACACAGGTGGCCTAAATGCTTTCGCTATAGAATCTCGATACATAAGTACCTAAAAACTCTGTTTTTTTGCAGCAAAGTCAATTTTTGGAAATGTCTGAAGGGTAAGAATTTTTCCAAGGTTTTTCCAAATAGGAAATGTCAAAGAATATTAGAGCAGTGTCAAATAGTATTAGAGAAGATGATTACTGAAAGGAAACACTTGTCATAAGGGTAGTTTGGAGATGCAAACTCATCATGCTACCACATCATCAACATAACAAATTTTAATGATAATCTGAAGAACAATTCCTAAATTACAACTATGATGTTTTATGGTTAAATCATGCCTTATTCCACCTCATAAGGTTTCTCTCTCGATAATAATTTTTTATGTATGGTATTTTTAATAGTTAGTTAAGGTATTAATGAGTGAAAGGGTCCTATTAGGTTTCTAATTCTTGAAAACATAATTATCTCTACTTTTACTCCTTGTAATCAATGGGTAGTTGGATTAGGTGTCCTTGAAGATATTCAATGGTCTAGCCCAGCTGGTAAACATGATTTAAATGTGCCTAACTCTATAAATATGGAAAGGAAAGAGTTTGAAGAGGTTGCAAGATGTTACTTGTGACTACTACTATTATAAATTGTTTTGATCAGTGATAGACAGTGGTCGTGGGCTTTCTCCTTCACATGAGATTCATTTGATGTTTTCATGAGCCTTGTCCTATGTATCTTGCTACTTTTATTTAAATATATTAATGTTTGATTATTCAAAATTGTTTCTTCTAATGCTCTGACTTCCTTCAAGCATTAAACTATTGTATATCTTTCTCAATATCTTGCTTTCAATATCTTAATGTTCATTAATCAAAATTCATGCTTCTCATGCTCTGATTTCCTTTGAAAATTTATCTATTGAGTAAATTATGTGTTTATTTTCCTTTCATTTAAATATCTACATGCCTCAGCTTCCACAAGGAGAGCCATTGTCATTGAGTTTCCTAGCACTGACTCCATAAGCACTGCACAATTGCTTGTATTCTTTACATTTTCAGCTTTGCAATCAATCATAAATCAAGTTCCGAGTCATAGATTTAGCATCTAGTAGAGTTTTCATTGAAAATAATTTGATAAATTGAAGAGAGCCCTCTCAAGCTAAAGAGGCTAATCTTCTAATTCTAAAATCTAGTTTGAAATAGTTACTCAGCTGACCATTTAAGCATCCCAACAGACTCAATTTGGTGATAACACTTGGTTACAACTTGTCTATTCTCTACCAACTTCTTCTATGCTGACTTCCTGCAAGCATTCTTCACAATCAATTTATTAATCTCTAGGACACATAATGTCCTATCTTTAATTTCATTTTCTTCCAACTCTTGGTCTGTTTTAGAATTGATGAAATCAATGAACCTCTTTGCCCACAAGGCTCTGTTAAGAGTCTTTTGTTTATCTTCCATAATATTTTCTTCTAAGTCTCTGATAATATTCTTTTCTTCTGATACTATTATCAGAGACTCCCAAGTTTTTCTCATTGCTTCAATGATCTCATTCCATACAATGTCCTTTGCTTGGATCAGAGTTGTATTTCCTTTCAATCTTTCCTTTAAAATCTTGATCTCGCTATTGGTTGTCTGGAAATATTATATGTATTTACTAACTTCTCCTTCTTGAGCCTGCATTATCTTAGTCACTGCCTCCAAGTCACTTTGAGCCTTCTTGATATCCCTTTCTGTCATCTTCAACTCAGTACTCAACTGAGATAATATTGTTGTTGGGTCATTAGTTCCTGATGGCATGACTACGGTACAAGAATGAGAATCAATCTGAGTTTGAAAGTTATGGAAAAACTCCTTTAGCTTAGATATTTCCTCCTCTTTTTGTAACAATTGATGTAAAAGATGTTCTTTCTCATTTTTGACCTATGCTACCCCTGTTGCCATTGAGTGTTCTCCAGTGGGAAACTTTAATTTATTTTACAACACATTTATCTCTGACTCAGCACTCTGTAACAATTTCTGTACAACAGACTTATCATTAGGATTTACTCCAATGTTCACAATAATATTTTTCAATTCTTAGTTATGAGTTGACAAAGCCCTAGAATTGGCCTTTTCCAATTTCAACTGCTTGATCACTTTTCCTAACATTTGTTCGGCCTTTTGAGCAATGACACTGGACTTGGTTAAATCATTAACAATTGGTTGCTCTGTCTACATATGTAAATTAAATTTATCAGGTAAAGGAATTTTCTTCACATCAACAGTCAAATTAATAGTTTTAAAACTACTTGGTGACCCTACTGTCATTTCAGATGGGTGAGAAAAAGCAATTTTAAATTGATCCTTTTCTAAGTCCATGGCAGTAAACAGTCTAGTTTAGTCTAAATTAATCTAATATTCTGCATGTGCTTCCATACTAGCTTTCATCTTTTGGTTCCTCTTTGCAATCTGAGCAAAAACCTGCTTGATCAAAGGGATTTGATCTTGAACACCTCCATGTCTTGTAGGTGAAGCTGGTACATTTTTTTCATCTCGTAACTAAAGGAGGAAACCAAGTTGAGTGCTTGGTATTTCCTCATTCAGTCTTTCCCTCTTCTCAGCTCTATGTTCCTCATCTTCAGAATCAACGACTGCTTCTTTACTTCTTTTTCCCAATTTATCTAAGATGACAAGGTTCTATATGTTGGAACTAATAGAATTTGCAAAATGTTTTTTGGCCAATTTTTCAAGATCAGGCTTATTATCATGAATGAAAGCAAAGTAGCCATTTTCAACCCTCCTGCTAGAAATCACCTTGTGGGGGTCATAGGCCCATTTCTCACTTAATAATAAGTGCATATCTTCCAACATTCTACTTGCCTCATTAAATGCTTGCCTCATATTTACTACAAATGGACCCATAGACATAGCCAGTTTGAACAAATGACCCTTATTCATGGGAACAAAATGAACTTGATCTACGTTCAGAATTTGTCTAATGAATTCCAATGCAAACAACCTCATAGGGATAAAATTTGGAAATCTATAAGGTTCTACTCCTACTCCATATAACCTAATCTCTTAATGATCCTCATATACAAACCCATCCCCAAATTTACAAGCATTACTTAACTAGAGACACTCCTAAGATTTGGGTAGGAAACAAGGAGGAGGAACACCATTTAAAACCTTATAAGCAACTGACATAAAAGAGGTAGCAAAATCAAATATCCCTCCCTCATCTGGTTCATTTCTTACTACATCAGTCCAGAAAACTACTGATTGCCTTTTCTTATTTGCATCCCTTATATTCAATCCCAAATGTAAAAATTCCTCTACATTTTGATACAGAAATAGATAAGTGAGGGGAACCTAAAGGACCCGGTGAGGGCTAAGCTTATGAGCTGAGTATTAACAGCCTCTTGCCAGTAAGAGGGAATATCCAACACTACTTTAGACTGCATCATCATAGCAAACAATCCCAACACTGACCTGTCAACTTGAGAGGAATCTTCTTTTCCAAGAATCTTTGACAAAAATTGTAACACTGGCATGACCTCTACATCAAAATTCTCTAGTCGGAATTCTTTATCATCTGCTACAAATTGCTCCAAATTCAGCTTCAAGCAGGAGATGATCACATGGTTAAACTCTTGTCCTACAAGGTTATCATAGAATGCTACCAATGACTCATCAGTGAATTGAACATAAGACTTGGACTCAGGATAACACAGGGCTTGGTGAATTAACTGGGATGAAACTTGAAGAACATTTTCACCTAATCAATTCATCACAAGGCATTTACTTGGATATAGCGCAGACACTAACCAACGCACAAATTCGGGAAAAAGATACGTTTTGGGGATACATGCAGAGAGAACACCAGAATTAGCCTTAGCTAAATATATGGGGGAATTTTTCTCATTCAAGATAACTTGCTAGTAAAAGGGTAAATTTTCAATGGGGAAAATGGTGTCCTAAATATCTTGCTTAGTATCCATGAGAGGGGTGTGGCTTAAAGAGCTGGAGAAGGAAGATTGCTTAGCCATGTAATGATGCAGGGTGGCGTACAATGGTATGTGGAAATAAGCAAATGAAATTGTTAGACTCCTATACCAATAGGTGTCATTTTTCATGATTGTCTTGATTGAACTATGGAATATGTTCAAACCTTTTTCTTGGACAAAGGTGTTCCATATTCTTGAAAACCAAAAAAAATCAAAAAATTTAAAAAATGTAAAGAGGGTATACCCTAAAAGAAAGATCAAAGGGTAAAAAGAATAAAATGGTCAAAAAAGAGGAAGAAATGAACCCCAAGAAAAAATAGACCAAGGAAAGTGTGCAAATCCAAATGCCACTACTATTTCATTTTTGTAATAAAACAATTGTGTGCAGCTTGTCCAACCTTTGCCACAATTTATGAATAAGTCAAACTGTTTAAACTTGGCTTAATCATATTTCAATTTCATGTTATAGATTAGAGAATAAATATCTAGCCAAACAGTTTAATCTTGGCAGATAAGTAGATAGGTAGAGTTAATAAAAGGTGCTCAACAGCTTAATCTGAGCCCTTGGATGTAATAAGGGTAGAATTAGATAGATTTGCCTTGTAAAAAGAAAAGATTGATAAGGGTTTGCAAGTCTAAATGCACCCTAATAAAGAAGAGAAAATGGTAGTGTTAAGTAGATAGGGTAGGTAGATGGTGCTGCAAAGTGTTATCTGATGAATGACGCTGCTACATGTTTTTGATCCTTTACTTTCATCACAAGTAATAAAGCAGGAAATACACTGGAAAATCACAGCAAGCAAAGTCAAATTCATTAACCTCCCTTATCACTTTCCCCTCAAAAGTTTTACTAATTTCCCCCAAAGTACTAAGGTATTTGGAGATCAAAGGGGCTCAAGGCATTTCCTTGACTTCTGGAGGGACCGGACCCTCGGCCTAATGATCAAAATGACCTAAGTACTTGAAATAATTCATCATTATAATCATTCACCTTCAATTTTTTCCTAAGTAAAATCCCATTTTGCTTAGGAAAATCATGCAAAATTTCCATAAAAATCCCTCAAAATAACTACTATTCTAAGTTTAAGTGTTGGAGATAAAATGTTGCAATTTACTTCAGAAGTTATCACTTTCTTAGATATGCCAAGTGTTTTGAGTTCCCTTGTCCCTTTGCCATATTAATGTTTAACTTTATTTTACTAAATCCCTAGTGAAATACCCTATCCTAAGTATATAACTCCCTTTTTATAAATAACCCAAAAAACCCCTCTATTATATAGTTTAACCAAAGTAATTATTTCCCCGTGCATTCAAAAGAAAACCCACTATATAAGCCCTTTGGTTAAATTATACCTTTATATAATAATCCCGCCCCTATGGTAAATTAATTGTATTAATTGATTTTTCATATAATAAAACATATATATATATAAAACTTTAAACATGCGATATGTATGTTTAACACAAAAATATGAATAAAACCAAAGTTTTAATTCTAAATAAAACTTCGGAAACCCCATGCCATGACAACGTGGCTCATCCACCGGGATCACAGCACGACAACACACTACCGCGCCCGTAAAAACCCCACCACAACTCCCTTTTTCTATATAAACACGGGATTAGTTAATTATACGAATTTAGCTAACTAACCTTACCTTCCGCCTATTAGATATCTCCCGGGGTGATTAGATTAAACCTTAAATTGTTTTAAAGCCCGACGGGCCCACACCTGAATCCTCCGCTTATTCCCCCATCGCTTCAACCGTCAGATCAACCCTCCGCAGATCAACGATCCACGTAAACCCCGCTACCCATCCTTTGTGAGAACTTTAACCAGCGGGGGATGGGTGGTATTTGAATAGTCCACCATCCACGTGGCGATCACTTTGTGGAATCGCTTCCCTCCCGACTAATACCACCCTCGACCAAAAGCGGTGCGGGGACTTACCGCTTACTGCTTACCGCCCGACCTTGCATACGTCAGCCCGTACGTCGATGACGTCACTCCTCGGAAAAATTTAAAAAAACCCTTTTAACTTGTAAATAAAGCCATTTTTCCGTGTTTTTCTGTTATTTTCGTTATTTGAAAACGACAGTACTCCCTGCTGCGATTTTCGAATTTCCACTGTAATTGACTGATTCACTCCAAGATTCCGCTGCGCCCGTGTTCAAGTACAGTCCCGCCATCACCTGTTACCTGTTAAAGAACCAGCCTCCTTCTAAAAACAGGTATTTATCCTTTTCCGCCCCGACTGCAAGTAAAACTCAGTTCTCTTTGTTTTTCGCTGAAATAGTGATTAAAAATCATCACTGAGTCTTCCCCAGAGGTTTTAAAACTGTGTAATTGCTCCCTGAACCAACAAATTGTGCCAATTTCCTTCATTTTAGAAATCCCGCCCGGCCTGTAAGGAAAACCAAAAACCTCCATTTTGAATCCACAAGAACCAAAATGGAGGTCCCAGCGGCTCTGAATATCACTCCACTGAATGCTCCTCACCGGGAATTAGACTATTTACCTTTGATAGATGAAGATTTCCAAATTAAAGACCTGCATTTTGATGAAAATCCCCTATTGAGTTATTGTCGCTGCAGAGACGAATACTCAAAGGGGCAAGATCTTATAGGGTTGTGGGAATCCAATCTCCCAAGGTATCTTATTCCTTCAGTCATTTATTTCCCAGAAATCATCCATTATTGCCATTCAAACTATGATCCTGCACGGAGGGCTGTAATAGCTCCTGATCAAAGCGTTCTGTTTCCCATCACTCCCCAGGCTATCAATGCCATGTTACAATTTGAACCAGACCAAGAATTAGCACCATTGTCCATGGAAGGATTGATTGAGAAAACCAGGAAATTAACCCCAGAAAAGCTAAAATCCATGTGTCAGAATTTCATGTTACCTGAGCATCAGCCAAAAGGGTCTCCTCCCTATGGTTTTTACTATTTCAATACATTGGGAAGGCTCATTGTAAATATAATATATTTTGTCTTGGGATTCAACACCAGTGAATATGTGGATGAGATAACCTTGGCTTTGCTGTCCATTTTTACTCCTGGGCAACCTCCTGAGATTAAATATGACTTTGCTTCCTTTATAGCCAACAAGATCCATGATCAATTCCTAAGGCTAGATACTGAAAAAGTTTTTAAGTACTCCTCGGTCATCTATCATCTCATTATCTACTACCAGTCAGAAAGGTTCCCTTTCCCTGTTCAAAAACTTGATGCCAAGGGTAACCCCAGGTCAGTCATATTTTGGTCCCCCATAATTCATTTTTCCTCTGATTCTCCCTATTCCTACACTGAATTCATTGATCAGTTTGTATATCCTGCAACAACTTTGTTAACAGGAATTCCTCCCCCAAGGCTCAGTAATGAAATTAGAAAGACCTTGCAACTGTCAAAGAGTTATAAAGTTGGGGATTGGTATTTGTATCAAAACCATACAGTCATCAGGATTTATGGATGTGAATTACATCCATTCAGGTTACCCAGATATGTGCCCATGAGGATTTTTGCCTTGGAATACTTGAGGCAAATGAACAATTCAGATGTGATCCATTTTTGTAATGTAAAGAAGAAAGCTCAGTTAAGGATCAAAAGCCAATTAGGTCCTTTCATCTGCAACTCTAGGGAGGCTGAGAGAGAGGCAGAAAATATATTGCAAAGAAAATTCCAAACATCTTTCCGATGGGTTCCTTATGACCCAGTTGGTTTTATTTGTGAAAAGAGATTAAAGAATAAATCATCTCCTTATATACACCACAAGATTCCTGATCTAGAACAGTATGCAAATCAAGATGAATGGGTTGAAGGAACACTTGTTGAGGAAGAAAGTGAAGCAGACAAAATGAATAAAATTATGAAAGATTTTGAGAAGAACTTTGACCTAGAAACGTGTGGTCAAATGCAGGTACCCTACATTGGCACATCTTCAGCAGCCACTCTACAGCAAGCATTACAGGAAAGCAGTCCATCAGAAGCAGCAGAACCCAAGGGTAAAGGAAAAGAACCTGTAGTTCAGGTCATTGAAACTTTGGTCATGGCGGAAAAACCACAGACTTCCAAAGCACCGGACCAATCACAGGCTTCTCCCACACAGGCAAAGCACACACAAATTCCAGAGTTGCAAACTCCATTAAATGTGGAAATAGGGAAGAAGAGGCTGGCTCCAGATACCACACCTCCAAAAGGGGCCTCACAGGTACATCAGGTCAAGAAACAGAAACCAAATCCACCTCCAGATGTGGAAATTATAGATGAAGTATTTGATGATGGAAGGGAAGATAGTCAGAAAACTGGCACAGCAAGTGAAACAAACATAAGCCAGAAAGGGAAAGCTTTACAAAAGAAATTAAGCACTGAGGTCTCCTCTTTCAGACCACCAAAAACAGACACTGGAGATATTAAAAGAACCTTCATTAATATTAAAACAAAAAATGATCCATTGAAAATGAAGGTATATGATCAGTATATGAAGATGGCTCCCCATAATCAAGAAAGGCTAATGTCAGCGTTTGACCTTTCACAAGGCAAAATGCTGATGAGACACTTCAAAACAAAGGTGCCAAAGCCCACTTCAGCAGCAGATTACATCAGAACAAATTTTGAAGTTTTGGCAAAGGATATCCATCCCCTGGACCAGATAGAGCTACACAGACAAACCGGGGAAATGGTCTATTCTACTCTCACCAACAAGGCCATGGCAGCTATAACGCTGCAGGATTCTTTGGATAACACTACTGCACAATTGAAAATTGAGAAGGCCTCCTCAGAGGCCAAAGATAATAGAATAAAATCTTTAGAAGAGATAATCATTGGTTTGGGTCATAATCCCAAAGACATTAAAAGTATTGAGGCATTAATAAAGAAGAAAGATGATGACATAGCTGCACTCAGAAAGCAGCTAAAATTGCCAGCCTCAAGGCACCCTCAGACCCAAGAAGTTATAAAAGGGAATTCACAGGAAGAAATAATGGAGTTGCTCCTAAATATGACTGAGCGACTAAGTGAAACGGAGAAGGAATTGGAAAAAGCTTTGCAGGAACAGGAAACTATCAGGCAGACATCAAACACAGGTACTACAACAACATGTCAGCAAACATAGCCATCCCAGGTAAACACTTCTGGTTTGAGTTCTGATGACTTAATAAAACAAATGGAGAGTTTACAACTAAGGGTCACAGAACTTCAAACTACCAAATTACAGTTAACCAAATTGGAGGAGAAATATGATACCTCTAAGAAGACAGTTGCAGACAATACCAGGGAAATAAAGAGGTTAGAAAAATTGGTTCAGGCTTTGGAAAAAGACCTTTCATTGGAAAAGCCTTTAAAGGAAATAAACGACATTCTTTGGGGTAACATCATTGAGTTAATAAAAGGTATTTGGCCCTCTATTCAAGCTATTTTTGAACAAAATGAGTTGGTTAAAATAGCCCAAGAAGAAATAAACATAACCAGAAATGAATTAAGAGGCAGGCCTGAGCAGGCCAATCAGCTTATTCAATTTTTGAACACCCGGACAAAGCAACAGCTTGCAGTGTTAGGGATTGATGACAGGACTGGCACAGTTTTGGAAATAAAGAGAGTTTTCATCAAGAGAACTTTCATGCAGAATTTAGAAAGGAAGTGCACAGATATTTTGGTTGATATCAATATTTTCAGAGAGAAATTTCAAGCTTTGTTGGACAGTGGGTTACCAAGTCCTATGCTCTCAGAGGATCAAATAATGGACTTGGAAACCTATGTAAAGAAAATAAATGCTCATGCTCAAAATACAGCTGCTTGTTCTCCTAGTTTACCAGAAACAACATTACCAACAGGGAGAAATATCTATGATAGAGTTAGGAATTTATTTCATTTGGAACATGAGATAAAGTATCTATTTCCTAATGAGCCCACCTTTTACAAACTCACAGAAGCAGATGAGACATTGAGAAAAATCAAAAGGACTGTGATACCAGACGATTCATGGTGGAGAGACTTATTGGAAATTCTATAAAAGTTATTTTCAGGATGAGAATTTTATCTTTACTATCAAGTAAATGGTAAAAATGAGTACAGATGAAAGAGTATCAGTTACACAAGTTAAAGAGTATCCGTAAAGACAAAGAGTATCAAACAAGCAAAGAAATTACTCCAGAAGACAGCAACAAGCCCTTTTTCAGCACTTACCTCCAGCACATCCATAAAGAAAGGAAACAGCACATCAGCAGTTACTTATTATTCTATCCACGAGACCATTTGTCTCCTGTTTACTTGTAAATTACTCCTTAGTCACCCCAAATTATGGGCTAGGATAGTAGGAGATATTTTCAATTATTTTGTGTATAAATAAACCCTCAAAAAGAGTATTGAGGGTGGATTCTATTACTCTGTTGTAACATTGAGATTTTCGGAATAAAAGTATCTTGGAGAAATTTATTCGTAGCTTACTGGATGACGATTTGAAGTACAGGACTTTTTGCAGGATTCATGTGTTGGACTGCAGTTCAATAAGTCTTTCTACCCTTTGTCTTAAGTTTTTTATCAGTTTATAATATCATTATGTCCATTTCTGAATAATTTACATAAAGGATTGAATCAGAATTTACTTAATTGTACTCTGATTTCAGATGTGATTGTTCTTAATGTTTTCCTCTGAATTAGTTATAAGCATGAATTCTTAAATGCTCTTTCTTTGCTAATTTAAACATTGTTGATTACTGTAATAAAGAATTCTTCATTTCTCTTTGTTTGTAATCATCTCATTTCTTTCTTTTGAACATGGTGAAAGATTCTTAGCTGCCTTTCATCCCTTCAATATCATCCCTTCCACTTTAAATTTTAAGGATTGTTCTCTGTCTAGCTATCTTGCCCTGTAAAGCCATCTTGTGCGTAGAATAGAAATCCAGTAAAGCCATCCTTTGACTCCATAGCCCAATGGACTGAAAGCCCTCAACCTTGCCCTTAGTTTGTGGATTCCACCATTTTCCCAAAACAAACTCTTGAATCTATAACTAGCCTAAAACCTTCCAAGACAAAGATAAATCATAAAGAGAGAGCCCTCTCTGGATGCAGATTGGCTAGATTCTGCATCTAAAAGGTTGGTTTGTGGTTACCTCGGGTATACTTTCCTCTTACACAACTTCTAGGAAAACCTGAGTGATAACATAGTGGCGACCATACCGGGGATCTGAATCATTTTATTGATACTATTGTTTTATTTATAAGCTATGGACAGAGTCTGAAGATCAGCCAGGTAGCCTTTGAAATTGCTTTTGCTCTGCAATTGCAAAAGTAAATAAAAGCTGCTTCAGTCTATCTCTGATTTAGCTTATACATTGAACCTTAGTATCAAAATGTTTAATCAGACTCTCTAGTTTAACAGATCTTTGAGAAAATTTTAATCATACATCATTATTTCTTGAAGAATTTGTAGAAGTTGTATTTATTCTTTCAATTAAAACCAAAAATCTAAAAACACATAGTCTAGGAAAACTGGCTTCAGAAAGGATTCGACATACTAGGTCAAACCCTGACCCCAATCCACCACCAATATTTGAAAATCCAAATCGGATTCCCAGGATTCTTAGAAGACAAGGAAGTCAAGAAAGTTCTGAAAGAGGAAGTCAGGAGAGTACAGGAAGTTCTAGACCACTTTCTAGATCTGCATCTTGTCCTGTGAAAATTATATATATTGATGACATTCCTTTTGATGCACGATTTGAAACATCTTTGTTTGTGAATTTTTCCGAAACTAAATTATCTAGATTAGTTCCAGATCCATTGTTCTTTGAAGATTTGCAATACAGATTTGTTTCACATCATCTTAACAGAGAATTGCATAACTCTATTCAGTCTGAACAAACCTTTGAAGAAAGTTCAAACATTTATGTGATTACTGAAGCATCTCCAAGTTCAGTCACTTTTTCTCAAACTTTTCAAACACCTGTTATCCCTTCTACTCCTCCATCTCCTCCTGCCAGATCATCAACTCCTATTACCTCACTTTATCTTCCAATGGCTAATCGATATGCCCCTCTACAGTTACCAGCCAACCCTCCAGCTTTACCTCAGGACTACCAGAGTAAGATCACACCTTTTGATGGATCAGGTACTTACACAGCTCAACAACACACCAAAAGAATGACTGATTACTTTGAGTTTTATGAGATTGATACTGATAATATCCGAATGAGAATTTTTGTTCAGAGTCTTACTGGAGAAGTTAGAACTTGGTTTAGGGCTCTTACCCCGAACAGTATTGTTGATTTAGAAGCTTTGTATAGGGCATTCTTGAATAGATGGGAGAAAAAGAAGGATCCTCTTCAGATCCTATCAGAATTTGATAAATTAAGAAGAAGACCTAACGAAACCATACAAGATTACATCATAAGATTCAATGAAGCATATAATGCAGTTCCTCAAAACCTAAGACCCCCACCTGACTCTATGTTGGTTAAATTTCCAGATGGTTTTGACTCTGATATAGCTTATTCCCTGAGGGAAAGAGCTCCTCAAACATTAGAGGAAATGCAAAGCATAGTGGTGAGTGTAGAAGCCAATTTGATTGAAAAACGAGCCAGAGCTAGGGCAGAAAGAAGAATGCCTATGAATGAAGAACCTTCAGCTTTTGAAAAGAAGCTGGATGTAATCATTAAAGGTATGGAAAGATTAGGAGACAGAGTGGAAACCATTGAAAGAAAGTCTTCTACTGACAATCAGAATGTTGCAAGAAACCCGAACTTTAGAAGAAATCTGAATCAGAATAGTGGAAAGAATGTTCCTGATCAGAATATTAGGCCACCCTTTCAAGAAAACTTTGTTGAAGGCTCAACTTCTGAAGAACCTACAGAAGATGTAGAAATAAACAATGTAACAGATGACAAATATGAACCAGAGGTTTTCCTATCCCAGGATGATCAAGAAAATCACATCCTTGAAACATTCCAAACTCATTCAGGTGAGACTTTTGATTTCAAGGAAGGCTATGACACAACAATCTATGAGGTTCATAAACATTATAACTTGAGAAGTAGGCGGATTGAGGTGCCAGAGAATACCAAACAGAAAACAGCAAAACAAAATGTCAAAGGTAAACAAAACATTCCCCCTGTACAAAACATTCCCCAAGTACAAATTTTGTCTAGGATAACTCCCAATTCTTCAAATCCAATAATTGAAGATGTCTCTGACAACCAACCAAACAACAAACAACAATCTGATACTTTTCCTCCTGTGGGAAATATAGAAGAAACAGTAGAAGTTAGTCCAGAAACATCTTCAAAACAAAACTTCATTCATGAAAAAGAGAAAAACATTGAAGACCCAAAAAACAGAGAAAACCCAACTGTGCAAAACACTAAAACTCAAACAAAAAAACCTTTTAATCTAGAGGCTGAAATAGGCAAACTCAAGATAGTTGTTCCTTTATCAGAATTGGCTAAACATGATGTCTATAGGAGTCAGATTACCAAGTCCCTAAACATTAACATTACTGGATTGGATGATTCAGTAAACATCCTTGATGATCAACCCAAACTTCTTTTTGGCCCAGAGGTTAATGGCAAACCAGAAAGTGGAGGAACTCCTCCATTTTATGTAAGCTTGAATATTCATGACAAGATACTCCATAATGCAATGCTTGATTCTGGAGCATCTCACAATTTGATGCCAAAAGCAGTAATGGAAAGATTGAATCTAGATATTACCAGGCCGTACAAAGATTTGTTTTCATTTGATTCCAGTCAGGTAAAATGTTTAGGTTTGATTAAAGATCTGTGTGTTACTTTGGTCCAATACCCTGCTAAATCTGTTTTAATGGACATAGTAGTTGCTGATATTCCACCTAAATATGGTATGTTATTGTCTAGATCTTGGGGTGCTAAACTTGGAGGATCTATTCAACTAGACATGTCATATGCAACTATTTCCGTATTTGGTCAGCCTAAAAGATTATATAGAGAAACCTTGATGAAGTACTTAGTGAGTAGCCATGAGAAGCCTGAAAACTTCCCTGTTTACTCTGTACATTCTGATATGGATTCTTTTATTTTATACAATGCTGAGTTAGATCTCCCTACTGAAATAGAAGCTCCAGAATTGGAAACCATAAACAAAACCACTATTAAAATTGAAGAAATCTCTGAAAACAAAGAAACACCAGATGATCAAGAAATACCTGAAGAAACTAAACAACTAGCTCCTATCAAGAAACACTTTAAAACAATTGATGAAGATTATGAACATGAAATTCTATGGCATTTAGAGTTTGATGGCTCAGTAAATAAACTAGGGGCAGGAGCTGGGATTTGGTTACATAATGTTGAAAATAATCATGCAGAGGGTCATGCTTATAGGTTGAATTTCAAATGCACTAACAACATGGCAGAGTACAAAGCTCTTTTATTAGGGCTTAAACATGTCAAGAAGTTAGGAGCTATTAGGGTATCAATCATAGGAGATTACGAACTAATCATTCAACAAATTAAAGGAGAATGTTCAACAAAAGACATGAGACTGAAACAATACAGAGAGACAGTTGTAGAGATTTTAGATCTTCCTACTGAAATAGAAGCTCCAGAATTGGAAACCATAAACAAAACCATTGTTAAAATTGAAGAAATCTCTGAAAACAAAGAAACAACAGATGATCAAGAAATACCTGAAGAAACTAAACAACTAGCTCCTGTCAAGAAACACTTTAAAACAATTGATGAAGATTATGAACATGAAATTATATGGCATTTAGAGTTTGATGGCTCAGTAAACAGACTAGGGGCAGGAGCTGGGATTTGGTTACATAATGTTGAGAATAATCATGCAGAGGGTCATGCTTATAGGTTGAATTTCAAATGCACTAACAACATGGCAGAGTATGAAGCTCTTTTATTAGGGCTTAAACATGTCAAGAAGTTAGGAGGCATTAGGGTATCAATCATAGGAGACTCCGAACTAATCATCCAACAGATTAAAGGAGAATGTGCAACAAAAGACATGAGACTGAAACAATACAGAGAAACAGTTGTAGAGATTCTCAACACATTTTTACAAGCCCAACTTGCCAAGATTCCCAGGAAACAAAATTTTCATGCTCACAGTTTAGCAATGTTTGCTAGTACATGCAAGTTACCTTTCGACCCTAATCATCAGTTTTCAGCTGAAATTAGGCATAGGCCTGCTATACCAGACAATCTTTTGAATTGGCAAGTATTTGTGAATAACAATCAAATCAGTAATTTTTTGACACTTCAAAATGAGTTTTCTAACTGTAATATAGATGAGGATATAGCTATTGATGAATCTGATCAAGGAAAAGAACAAAAAATAGAAATTTCAAGAGAAAATGCAATTCATATGCTACATCCGACCACATTCACTAAAAAGGAAATGCAAAATTTGAAACAAATGGAATCTGATGAAATCATAGAAGATGAGACAGAAATCATCAACTTAAAAGATAATCATTTGCCCAAAGGATTAACTCCTTTGGAAGATCTGTTTGACTCAAATGATATTCCATTTAGACCTAAAATGGAACCTGTAAAGGCTGATATGGAAGAATGCAACTTAGGAACCCCAGAAAATCCCAAAATGGTCAAGTTGTCCAAATCTCTTCCAAAAGATCAGAAGGTTAAATATGTTGAACTATTAAAAGAATTCCAGGATGTTTTTGCCTGGAGTTATGAAGACCTCAAATCTTATGATACATCTATCATTCAACACACTATACCTTTGAAACCGGATCAAAAACCTTTTAAACAAAAGCTTAGGAGAATAAATTCTGTTTTATTACCCTCAATTGAAAAGGAAATTAAAAGGATGTTTGAAGCAGGGATTATAGCTCCTATCAGATTCTCAGAATGGGTTTCTAACCTGGTACCAACAAGAAAGAAGACAGGAGAAATTAGATTGTGTGTCGACTTAAGAAATTTGAACAAAGTTTCTTTAAAAGACAACTATCCTCTGCCGAAAATGGACCACATTCTGCAAAGGGTAGTAGGATCTTCGAGAATATCACTACTGGATGGATTTTCAGGGTACAACCAGATTCTGGTTCATCCTGATGATCAGGATAAAACGGCATTCACTACACCATGGGGTACGTTTAAATATGTCAAAATGTCATTTGGACTCAAGAATGCAGGAGCTACATTTCAAAGAGCAATGGATATTGCTTTTGCTAAAGAGATACATGATTTTCTGGTTATTTACCTAGATGATTTGACTGTTTTTTCTAAAACAGATCAAGAACATTTAGATCACCTTAGGCAAGTATTTATAAAGTGCAGAAAATATGGAATTTCTTTGAATCCTAAAAAGTCATTGTTTGGTTTGGAAGAAGGAAAGCTTTTAGGACACATTATTTCTAAAGATGGTATTAGGATTGATCCAGAAAGAATTCAAGCAATTTTGCAAATACCCCACCCCAGAAACATAAAAGAATTGCAAGCATTCATAGGAAAAATAAATTTCTTGAGAAGATTCATTTCTAGTCTAGCAGAGTTACTTAGATTACTAACTAACATGTTGAGGAAAGATTCAAGCATTGACTGGACTGTAGAAGCCAAACAATCATTCGAGGAAATTAAAATGGCTTTAACAAGAACACCAGTTCTAACCAGTCCTAAATTTGTTAGAGACTTTATTATTTTTTCATTTGCTTCTGAACATACTGTTGCAGCTGTTTTACTTCAAAAAGATGACCAAGGGTGTGAAAAGCCAATAGCATTTTATAGTAAAGCACTGAGGGATGCATCTCTAAAATACAATATTATGGAAAAACAGGCTTTTGCATTGGTAAAAGCAATCAAAGATTTCAGAGTTTACATATTATATTCTCATGTGATAGCATATGTGCCTAATGCAGTAGTTAAAGATATTTTGACTCAAGATGGCATAGAAGGTAAACGAGGAAAGTGGATAGCTACCATTTTGGAATATGATATTGAGATCAAGCCAACAAAACTTATAAAGGGCCAAGGTTTAGCACAACTTATGACAGAAACCAATTGCCAAGCCTTAGACCTCAATGAGCTGGATAACGAGCAGGATATGGCGACTCCTCAGATCAGTCAAGCTTTCTTAGATTCACCCTGGTACACTGATATAATTCATGTTTTATTAAACCTGCAAGCTCCTCCAGGGTTGTCCAGAACCAAAAGAAGATTTTTGAAAATGACATCTTTGAAATATTGTATTTTAGATAGCACTCTATTTGGAAAAATCATGAAGGAATTTTGTTGAATTGTCTCTTAAAAGATGAAGCTGATAAAGTGCTTAATGAATTTCATGCAGGCGATTGTGGAGGACATCTCTACTGGAAATCTACTGCAGACAAGATCTTAAGGGCTGGCTTTTACTGGCCAACTTTATTCTCTGATGTTAAGAAATTTGTAACAACTTGTCATAAATGTCAAATATTTGAGGGTAAAAGAAAGTTGTTACCTCTGCCTTTAAAACCAATTTCCATAGAAAGACCTTTTCAACAATGGGGGTTAGATTTTATTGGAGAAATTCATCCCCCTTCTTCAGGGCAACATAGATGGATTTTAACTGCTACAGACTATTTCACCAAATGGATTGAAGCCATCCCATGTAGACAGTCTAATGATTCTGTGATCATAGGGTTTTTAGAAACAAACATCCTTTCAAGATTTGGCTGTCCAGAAAAGATTATAACAGACAATGCTGCTGCATTTAAATCAAAGAAAATGATTAGTTTCTGCCATAAATATCATATTACTCTAGGCCATTCAACAGCCTATTACCCCCAGGGTAATGGACTAGCGGAATCTTCTAATAAAAGCCTTATCAATATCATCAAAAAGTTATTGGAAGAAAACAAAAAGAATTGGCACAAGAAATTAACTAATGCATTGTGGGCAGACAGACTTACAACTAAGAAATCTATTGGGACTAGTCCATATGAGTTAGTTTATGGTCTTGAAGCAAGATTCCCATCATCTTTAGGAATTCCTGTTATGAAATTACTTCAGGAGGCTCAAGTGGAGCCAAATGACATTCAAAGAAGAATTAATCAAACAATACACCTGCAACAAACCAGGGAAGAGGTATACCAAAGATCACAAGTCTTGCAGGAAAAACTAAAGAAAATGTTTGATAAAAGGACTAAATCAGAAGATTTTCAACTAGGTGATAAAGTCCTGAGATGGGATTCTAGAAGAGAAGAAAAAGGGAAACATGGAAAGTTTGATTTCTTGTGGAAAGGGCCTTATATCATTCATGCCTTGTAGGGAAACAACACTTACTTTTTGAAAGAGTTGGACAATTCAGAAGTTGAAGAAGGACCAGTCAATGGTCGAATGCTCAAGCATTATTTTGATCCCATTTACTAGAATGTTGCAATGTTTCTAACTTGTACATAATATATTGTTTTTTGTTTTGTTTTTATTAATGCAGTTTGGATTGGATGGTGACTTCTTGGAATTGAAGCCCGAAGTGAAGGCCCTAAGTTCCAAAAGTTTCACTATCATATGTAAAATAAAGCTACCGGAAGAAGGAAGACTTCATATTTCCAGTTTGAATACACTTTGAAGCATCTGACCTGCTGTTCTTGACTTTTCACAAGGAAAAGCCATCCCCAAGTGGAGCCAGTGTTAGCCTCCTATACCAATAGGTTTCATCTTTCATGATTGTCTTGATTGAAATTATGGAATATGTTCAAACCTTCTTTCTTGAGCAAAGGTGTTCCATATTCTGAAAAGACCAAAAAATCAAAAAAAATTAAAAAATGTAAAGAGGGTATACCCTAAAAGAAAGATCAAAGGGTAAAAAGAATAAAATGGTCAAAAAGGAAATGAAAGAAATGAACCCCAAGCAAAAATAGACCAAGGAAAGTGTGCAAATCCAAATGCCACTACTATTTCATCTTCTGTAATAAAGAAATTGTGTGCAACTTGTCAAACCTTTGCCACAATTCATGAATAAGTCAAACTGTTTAAACTTGGCTTAGTCATATTTCAATTTCATGTTGTAGATTAGAGAATAAATATCTAGCCAAACAGTTTAATCTTGGCAGATAAGTAGATAGGTAGAGTTAATAAGAGGTGCTCAACAGTTTAATCTGAACCCCTGGATGTAATAAGGGTAGAATTAGATAGATTGGCCTTGTAAAAAAGAAAAGATTGAAAAGGGTTTGCAAGTCTAAATGCACCCTAATAAAGAAGAGAAAATGGTAGTGTTAAGTAGATAGGGTAGGTAGATGGTGCTGCAAAGTGTTATCTGAATGAATGATGCTGCTACCTGTTGTTGATCCTTTACTTTCATCACAAATATTGAAGCAGGAAATACACTGGAAAATCATTGCAAACAAAGTCAAAAAATCATTAACCTCCCTCATCATTTTCCCCCTTAAAGGTTTTACTAATTTCCCCCAAAAGTACTAAGGTGTTTGGAGATCAAAAGGGCTCAAGGCATTTCCTTGACTTCTGGAGGGACCGGACCCTCGGCCTAATGATCAAAAAATACCTAAGTACTTGAGATAATTCATCATTGTTATCTTCCATTTTTAACTTTCTCCTAAGTAAAATCACATTTTACTTAGGAAACTGATGCATAATTTCATAAAAATCCCTCAAGATAAATTGTTATTCTAAGTTTAAGTGTTGAAGATAAAATGTTGCAATTTACTTCACAAGTTATCACTTTCTTAGATGTACAAAAATATTTTGAGTTTCCTTGTCCTTTGCCATATTAACATTTAACTCTATTTACTAAATCCCTAGTGAAATATCCTTTCCTAAGTATATAATTCCTTTGTTTATATATACCCCAAAAACCCCTTTATTATAATGTTTTAACCAAAGTAATTATCTCCCTAAAATTCATTAAAACCCGCTTCTACAAGCCCTTTGGTTAAAATATAGCGTTATACATTAATCCCGCCCCTATGGTGAATTAGTTGTATTAATTAATTTACCATATAATAAAAATATATATGAAAAAATCAAACTTTAAACATACAATATGTATGTTTAAAACCAAAAATACAAGGCCCGAAGTTTTATTCTTTCGGAAAAGTCTCGCGCCACCGTGGATTGTCCACCTGGCATTCCACCTAGCCAACTCCGCCGCAAACCATTTCTTTTGCATACGGGATTAATTAAGTCATCTGGACTAATTAATAACTTTATCCGCCTATTAGATTTCCCCGGAGTGATTAAAAAAACGGTAAAAAGTGTTTAAAGCCCGACGGGCCCACATCTGGAATCTCCGCATGTTCCCCCATCACTTCAGTCGTCGGATCAATCCTCCACAGATCAATGGTCCACGTGAACCCCGCTACTCATCCTTGGTGAGAAAGTTAATCAGCGGGGAACGAGCGGTATTTGAAAAGTCAGATATCCACGTGGCAAACGTTCTGTGGAATCGCTCCCCCCGCGATCAATACCACCCTCGACCAAAAGCGGTGCGGGGACTTCCCGCTTACCGCTTACCACCCGACCTTGCACACGTCACTCCCGTACGTCAATGACGTCATCCCTCGAAAAAATAAAAAGACTCTTTTTAAAGCCATTTTTTCCATATTTTTCCTGTTATTTCGTTATTCTGAAAACGACAGAGCTCCCGCTGCGATTTTCAAATTTCCACTGCAATTGACCAATTCACTCCAAGATTCCGCTGCGCCCGTGTTGAAGAATAGTCCTGCCATTACCTGTTACCTGTTAAAGAACCACCTTCCGTCTAAAAGCATGTATTTATCCTTTTTCGCCCCGACTGCAAATAAAACTCAGTGTTCTTTGTT
Source organism: Pinus albicaulis (assembly GCA_034641835.2). NCBI lineage: Eukaryota > Viridiplantae > Streptophyta > Pinopsida > Pinales > Pinaceae > Pinus > Pinus albicaulis. Next base: position 41,619 of record JAXQQM020075472.1, read on the forward strand.
TTTCGCTGAAATAGTGGTTAAAAATCGTCACTGAGCCCTTTCCAGAAGTTTTAAGACTGTGCAATTGTTCCCTGAACCGGCGAGCTGTGCCAATTTCCTTCATTTTTAGAAATTCCGCCCAGCCTGTAAGGAAAACCAAAACCTCCATTTTGAATCCACAATAACCAAAATGGAGGCCCCGGCAGCTCTGAATATCACTCCATTGAATGCTCCTCACCGGGAATTAGACTATTTACCTTTGATAGATGAAGATTTCCAAATTAAAGACTTGGTTTTTGATGAAAGTCCCCTATTGAGTTATTGTCGCTGCAGAGACGAATAGGCAAAGGGGCAAGATCTTATAGGATTATGGGAATCCAATCTCCCAAGGTATCTCATCCCTTCAGTTGTTCCATTCCCAGAAATCATCCATTATTGCCAGGCAAACTATGATCCCGCACGGAGGGCTGTAATAGCTCCTGATCAAAGTATTCTGTTTCCCATCACTCCCCAGGCTATCAATGCCATGTTACACTTTGAAACAGACCAAGAATTAGCTCCATTGTCCATAGAAGGATTGATTGAGAAAACCAGGCAATTAACCCCAGAAAAGCTAAAATCCATGTGTCAGCATTTCATGTTACCTGAACACCAGCCAAAAGGGTCTCCTCCCTATGGTTTTTACTTTTTCAATACATTGGGAAGGCTCATTGTAAATATTATATCTTTTGTCTTAGGATTCAACACCAGTGAATATGTGGATGAGATAACCTTGGCTTTGCTATCCATTTTTACCCCTGGGCAACCTCCTGAGATTAAATATGATTTTACTTCCTTCATAGCCAACAAGATCCATGATCAATTCATAAGGCTGGATACTGAAAAGGTTTTTAAGTACTCCTCAGTTATCTATCATCTCATGATCTACTATCAGTCAGAAAGATTCCCTTTCCCTGTTCGAAAACTTGATGCCAAGGGAAATCCCAGGTCCGTCATATTTTGGTCCCCCATCATTCATTCTTCCTCCGATTCTCCTTACTCCTACTCTGAATTCATTGATCAGTTTGTTTATCCTGCAACAACTTTGTTAACAGGAATTCCTCCCCCAAGACTCACTAATGAAATTAGAAAGACCTTGCAACTGTCAAAGAGTTATAAGGTTGGGGATTGGTATTTGTATCAAAACCATACAGTCATCAGGATTTATGGATGTGAATTACATCCATTTAGGTTACCCAGATATGTACCAATGAGGATTTTTGCCTTGGAATACTTCAGGCAAATGAACAATTCAGGTGTGATCCATTTTTGTAATGTAAAGAAGAAAGCTCAGTTAAGGATCAAAAGCCAATTAGGTCCTTTCATCTGCAATTCTAGGGAGGCTGAGAGAGAAGCAGAGAATCTATTACAGAGAAAGTTCCAAACATCTTTCCGTTGGGTTCCTTATGATCCCTTTGGTTTTATTTGTGAAAAGAGATTAAAGAATAAATCATCTCCTTATATACACCACAAGATTCCTGATCTAGAACAGTATGCAAATCAAGATGAATGGGTTGTAGGAACACTTGTTGAGGAAGAAAGTGAAGCAGACAAAATGAATAAAATTATGAAAGATGTTGAGAAGAACTTTGACCTAGAAACGTGTGGTCAAATGCAGGTACCCTACATTGGCACATCTTCAGCAACAACTCTACAGCAAGCTTTGCAGGAAAATAGTCCATCAGTAGCAGCAGAACCCAAGGGTAAAGGAAAAGAGCCTGTAGTTCAGGTCATTGAAACTTTGGTCATGGCTGAGAAACCACAAACTTCCAAAACACCTGAACAATCACAGGTTTCTCCTACTCAGGCACAACATCCACAAGTTCCAGAGTTGCAAACTCCATTAAATGTGGAAATTGGGAAGAAGAGACAGGCTCCAGATACCACACCTCCAAAAGGGGCCTCACAGGTACATCCAACTAAAAAACACAAGTCAGATCCTCTTCCAGATGTAGAAATTATAGATGAAGTATTTGATGATGGGAGGGAAGATAGTCAACTAACTGGCACAGTTAGTGAGACAAATACAGGACAGAAAGGAAAGGCTTTACAGAAGCAATTAAGCACTGAGGTCTCATCTTTCAGACCACCAAAAACAGACACTGGAGATATTAAAAGAACCTTCATTAATATTAAAACAAAGAATGATCCATTGAAAATGAAGGTATATGATCAGTATATGAAGATGGCTCCCCATAATCAAGAAAGGCTAATGTCAGCGTTTGACCTTTCACAAGGCAAAATGTTGATGAGCCACTTCAAAACAAAGGTGCCAAAGCCCACTTCAGCAGCAGATTACATCAGAACAAATTTTGAAGTTTTGGCAAAGGATATCCATCCCCTGGACCAGATAGAGCTACACAGACAAACTGGGGAAATGGTCTACTCTACTCTCACCAACAAGGCCATGGCAGCTATAACGCTGCAAGATTCTTTGAATAACACTACTGCACAATTGAAAATTGAGAAGGCCTCCTCACAGGCCAAAGATAATAGAATAAAGTCTTTAGAGGAAATAATCATTGGTTTGGGTCATAATCCCAAAGACATTAAAGGTATTGAGGCATTAATAAAAAAGAAAGAGGATGATATAGCTGCACTCAGAAAACAGCTAAAATTACCAGCCTTGAGGCACCCTCAGACCCAAGAAGTTATAAAAGGTAATTCACAGGAAGAAATAATGGAGTTACTTCTAAATATGACTGAGCGATTAAATGAAACAGAGAGGGAATTGGAAAAAGCATTGCAGGAGCAGGAAACCATCAGGCAGACTTCAACAACAGGTACTACAACAACAGGGCAGCAGATACAGCCATCTCAAGTGAATACTTCTGGCTTGAGTTCTGAGGACTTAATAAAACAAATGGAGAGTTTGCAATTGAGGGTCACAGAACTCCAAGAAACAAAGTTGCAATTGGTAAAATTGGAGGAAAAATATGACACATCTAAAAAGACAGCCGCTGATAACACCAGGGAGATAAAAAGGTTGGAAAAATTGGTTCAGGCTTTGGAAAAAGATCTTTCATTGGAGAAGCCTTTAAACGAAATAAATGACATTCTTTGGGGTAACATCATTGAATTAATAAAGGGTATTTGGCCCTCTATTCAAGCCATTTTTGAGCAAAATGAGTTGGTTAAAATCGCCCAAGAAGAAATAAACAGAACCAGAAATGAATTGAGAGGCAGGCCTGAGCAGGCCAATCAGCTCATTCAATTTTTGAATTCCAGAACAAAACAACAGCTTGCATTGTTAGGAATTGATGATAGAACAGGCACAGTTTTGGAAGTAAAGAGAGTTTTCACCAAGAGGACTTTCATGCAAAATTTAGAAAGGAAGTGCACAGACATTTTGGTTGATATCAACATTTTCAGAGAGAAATTTCAAGCTTTGTTGGATAGTGGGTTACCAAGTCCCATGCTCACAGAAGATCAAATAATAGACTTGGAAACCTATGTGAAGAGAATAAAGGCTCATGCTAAAAATACAGCTGCTTGTTCTACTAGCTCGCCAGAATCGACATTACCAACCGGGAAAAGTATTTATGATAAAGTGAGGAATTTATTTCATCTGGAACATGAAATAAAGTATCTATTTCCGAATGAGCCTACCTTTTATAAACTTACTAAAGCAGATGAAACTTTAAGAAAGCTCAGAAGAACTATGATACCTGATGATCCATGGTGGAGAGAAATGTTGGAAATTTTATGAAAATTATCTTCAACATGAGAATTTTATTTTTTACTATTAGGTGAAAAGTAAAAAGGAAAACAGATGAAAGAGTATCAGGTGAAAAGGTTAAAGAGTATCCGTGGGAATAAAGAGTGTCCAACAAGCCAAATAAATACTGCAAGGGACAGCACAGAGCCCTGTTTCAGCACTTACCTCCAGCACATCCACGAAGAAAGGAACAACACATCGGTAGTTGCCCATTATTTTATCCACGAGACCATTTGTCTCTTGTTTGTTTGTAAATTATGCTTTAAGTCAGCCTAGATTATTGGCTAAGATAGTGTAAGATTGTTTAACATTATTTTTTGTATAAATAAACCCTCAAAGAGAGTGTTGAGGGTGGATTCTATTACTCTGCTGTAACATTGAGATTTTCGGAATAAAAGCTTTTGGAGAAATTTACTTGTGGCTTACTGGATGACGATTTAAAGCACTGGACTTGTTGCGGGATTCATGTGTTGGACTACAGTTCAATAAGTGTTTCGACCCTTTGTCTGAAATTTTATATTAGTTTATAATACCATCTTATCCATTTCTGAATAATTTACATAAAGGATTGAAACAGAATTTTCTTAATTGTACTCTGTTTTCAAATGTGGTTATTCTTAATGTTTTCTTCTAAATTAGTTATAAGCATGAATTCTTAAATGCTCCTGCTTCGCTAATTTAAACATTGTTGATTACTATAATAAAGAATCCTTCATTGCTCTTTGTTTGTAGTCATTTCACTTCTTTCTTTTGAACATGGTGAAAGATTCTTAGCTACCTTTCATCCCTTCAAGATCATCCCATCCACTTTAAATTTTAAGGATTGTTCTCTGTCTAGCTATCTTGCCCTGTAATACCATCTTGTGCTTAGAATAGAAATCCGGTAAAGCCATCCTTTGACTCCATAGCCCAATGGACTGAAAGCCCTCAACCTTACCCTTAGTTTGTGGATTCCACCATTTTCCCAAAACAAACTCTTGAATCTATAACTAGCCTAAAACCTTCCAAGAACAAAGATAAATCATAAAGAGAGAGCCCTCTCTGGATGCAGATTGGCTAGATTCTGCATCTAAAAGGTTGGCTTGTGGTTACCTCGGGTATACTTTCCTCTTACACAACTTCTAGGAAAACCTGAGTGATAACATAGTGGCGACCATACTGGGGATCTGAATCATTTTATTGATACTATTGTTTGATTTATAAGCTATGGACAGAGTCTAAAGATCAGCCAGGTAGCCTTTGAAATTGCTTTTGCTCTGCAATTGCAAAAGTAAATAAATGCTGCTTCAGTCTATCTCTGATTTAGCTTATATATTGAATCTTAGTTTCAAATTTTTCAATCAGATTCTCTAGTTTAAACAGATCTTTGAGGAAATCTTAATCACATATCATTATTTCTTGAAGAATTTGTAGAAGTTGTATTTATTTTTCAATTAAAATCCAAAATCCAAAAACACATAGTCTAGGAAAGCTGGCTTCAGAAAGGATTCGACATACTAGGTCAAACCCTGACCCCAATCCACCACCAATATTTGAAAATCCAAATATGATTCCCAGGATTCTTAGAAGACAAGGAAGTCAAGAAAGTTCTGAAAGAGGAAGTCAGGAGAGTACAGGAAGTTCTAGACCACTTTCTAGATCTGCATCTTGTCCTGTGAAAATTATATATATTGATGACATTCCTTTCGATGCACGATTTGAAACATCTTTGTTTGTGAATTTTTTTGAAACTGAATTATCTAGATTAGTTCCAGATCCATTGTTCTTTGAAGATTTACAATACCGATTTGTTTCACATCATCTTGACAAAGAATTGCATAACTCTATTCAGTCTGAGCAAACCTTTGAAGAAAGTTCAAACATTTCTGTGATTACTGAAGCATCTCCAAGTTCAGTCACTTTTTCTCAAACTTTTCAAACACCTGTTATTCCTTCAACTCCTCCATCTTCCCCTGCCAGACCATCAATACCTATTACCCCACTTTATCTTCCAATGGCTAATCGATACGCCCCTCTACAGTTACCAGCCAACCCTCCAGCTTTACCTCAGGACTACCAGAGTAAGATCACACCTTTTGATGGATCAGGAACTTACACAGCTCAACAACACACCAAAAGAATGACCGATTACTTTGAGTTTTATGAGATTGATACTGATAATATCCGAATGAGAATTTTCGTTCAGAGCCTTACTGGAGAAGTTAGAACTTGGTTTAGAGCTCTTACTCCGAACAGTATTGCTGATTTAGAAGCTTTGTATAGAGCATTTCTGAACAGATGGGAGAAAAAGAAAGATCCTCTTCAGATCCTTTCAGAATTTGAAAAATTAAGAAGAAGACCAAACGAAACCGTACAAGATTACATCATAAGATTCAATGAATCATATAATGCAGTTCCTCAAAACCTAAGACCCCCACCTAACAATGTGTTGGTTAAATTTCTAGATGGTTTTGACTCCGATATAGATTATTCCCTTAGGGAAAGAGCTCCTCAAACACTAGAGGAAATGCAAAGCATAGTGGTGAGTGTAGAAGCAAATCTGATAGAAAAACGGGCCAGAGCTAGGGCAGAGAGAAGAATGCCTATGAATGAAGAACCTTCAGCTTTTGAAAAGAAGCAGGATGTAATCATTAAAGGTATGGAAAGATTAGGAGACAGGGTGGAAACCATTGAAAGAAAGTCTTCTACCGACAATCAGAATGTTGCAAGAAACCCGAACTTTAGGAGGAATCTGAATCAAAATAGTGGAAAGAATGTTCCTGATCAGAACATTAGGCCACCCTTTCAAGAAAACTTTGTTGAAGGCTCAAATTCTGAAGAACCTACAGAAGATGTAGAAATAAACAATGTAACAGATGACAAAGATGAACCAGAGGTTTTCCTATCCCAGGATGATCAAGAAAATCACATCCTTGAAACATTCCAAACTCATTCAGGTGAGACTTTTGATTTCAAAGAAGGCTATGACACAGCAATCTATGAGGTTCATAAACAGTATAACTTGAGAAGTAGGCGGATTGAGGTGCCAGAGAATACCAAACAGAAAACAACAAAACAAAATGTCAAAGGTAAACAAAACATTCCCCCTGTACAAAACATTCCCCAAGTACAAATTTTGTCTAGGATAACTCCCAATTCTTCAAATCCAATAATTGAAGATGTCTCTGACAACCAACCAAACAACAAACAACAGTCTAATACATCTCCTCTTATAGGGAATGTAGAAGAAACAGTAGAAGTTAGTTCTGAAACACCTTCAAAACAAAACTTCATTCATGAAAAAGAGAAAAACATTGAAGACCCAAAAAACAGAGAAAACCCAACTGTGCAAAACACTAAAACTCAAACAGAAAAACCTTTTAATCTAGAGGCTGAAATAGGCAAACTCAAGATAGTTGTTCCTTTATCAGAATTGGCTAAACATGATGTCTATAGGAGTCAGATTACCAAGTCCCTAAACATTAACATTACTGGATTGGACGATTCAGTAAACATTCTTGATGATCAACCCAAACTTCTTTTTGGCCCTGAGGTTAATGGCAAACCAGAAAGTGGAGGAACTACTCCATTTTATGTAAGCCTGAATGTTCACGACAAGATACTCCATAATGCAATGCTTGATTCTGGAGCATCTCACAATTTGATGCCAAAAGAAGTAATGGAAAGATTGAATCTAGATATTACCAGACCGTACAAAGATTTGTTTTCATTTGATTCCAGTCAGGTAAAATGTTTAGGTTTAATTAAAGATCTGTGTGTCACTTTGGTCCAATACCCTGCTAAGTCTGTTTTAATGGACATAGGAGTTGCTGATAATTTTAAATATACAAGAATATCATCCAACAATTTAATTGGGTCCAAGATTAGAAGATGAAGAGAATGAGGAGGTGCCTCCTTTTTATGTGAGCCTTAGCATTCATGACATGAAATTATATAATGTTATGTTAGATTCGGGGGCCTCTCACAACTTTATGCCCAAAGTAATCATGGAAAGGATAGGGTTAGAAATAACTAGACCATATAAGGACTTGTTTTTCTTTTTATTCAAAGAGAGGTCAATGCATTGGATTAATTAAGGATGTTGTTGTTGGTCTTACACAATTTCTTGCCAAGACAGGTGGTCATGGATATCTCGATAGAAGACATTCCGCCAAAGTTTTGACATGCTACTATCAAGATCATGGGCAACAAAAATCAAAGATACAATGCGTATGGACCTTACTTATGCCACCATTCCTATTTTTTGGTGAGAAAAGGAGATTGTATCGAGAGACAAGAATGGCCTACATGGTGAGTAGTAAAGAAAAACCCAAAAAATTTTCCAATTTATTCTCTTGATACTTGAACTTGGATCTGTTATCCTTTTCAATGAGTTGACTAATGAAGCGAGAGGATGAGAAGAAAGAAGAAAATTAGAGATCTTAAATTCAGCGAGTCTGAAAATCAGCAAACGAGAAGATCAATAGGTCAATGATTAGGAGGCGAAGGTTGGTGGTCATTGCATTTTTATGGATCGAGTAGGAAAAGAAGAGGCAGGGAGCAAGGATTTGGATCACAAGTCCAAGTGATTAAAGTAAGTTTCTTTCTTACAAATTGAACTTTGATTACACAAATAAGATGGATGAGTATGAATCCTTCATTTTGGGTTTAGAAGTCTTGAAAAGAACAAATGCTCAAAATATTTACTGCTTTTGGAGATTCAGAAATAGTCATTAAATAAGTTGAAGGTTCTTATAAAACGAAGGATATAAGGATGAGGGCATATAGAAACTTATTTTTGGATATGCTTGGAAAACTTTCAAGTTGATTCATTCATTGTCAAATCTAGAGACCAGAACTCCATTGTTGATTCTCTTGCTATCTCTGTAAGTATTTTCATTATTCCCATACATTCCACTGAAAAATATGAGGTTGAAGTTCACCATAGACCAGACTATCCCACATAATATTACTCATTGGAAATTTTTACGAGGATGATCAACAATTAAAGAACTTTATTGAGATGAAAAGAAGATCTTGAAAATATACAAGGAGATCAACAAAATATGCTTGCTAAATCTAAAGGAAATTATGAAGTTTTGTAGCTAAATAATAATTCTATACCAAAGGGTCTCATACCTCTTGAAAATTTTTTTTGATCAGAATGATATCTTTAAATGCTGTCTAAGATACAAGTTGATGATGAAGAAGTTGAGAATTGTAATCTTGGTACAATAGCTATGCCCAAAATTATTAAACTTCAAAGTTTCTTTCGAGTTGATATGAAGTACAAGTATATTTGAGATGATGAAGAGATTCATAGATGTTTTTTTCTTGGAATTATCTTTGATTTGAAAGAGTATGCCCCCCACAATTATTCAACATACAACTATTCCATCAAAGAAAATGAAAGGCCTTTCAAGAAGAAGTTGAGGAGGATTAATCCACTTCTCATGCCATTAATTGAGAAGGAAATCAAGAAAATATTTGATGCCAAAATCATTGTCCCAATTATATTCTCAAATTGGCTTGCAAATTTGGTTTTCGGTTAGGAAAAAAGAGTGGAGAAATCGGAATATGTATAGACTTCAGAAACTTGAATAAAGCCTCTCTAAAGGAAAAACTATCCTCTCCCAAAGATGGACCAAATTTTGCAAAATATTGTTGGTTCTCAAAGGATGTCTATGCTTGATGGTTTTTCGAGGTTACAATCGGATCCTTGCACATCCGGATGATCAAGAAAAAAATAACCTTTACTACACCATGGGGCACTTTCATGTATGGCAAGATGCCATTTGGTCTCATGAATGCGGGGATATACCTTTTCCGAGGGAAATGGATATTTGATTTTTTATGAAGAGAAGGATAAGATTGTGGTGTTTATCTTGATGACATAACAATCTTCTCAAGGAGGGAAGAAGATCACTTGAAACACCTAGAAAAGAATTCCGCTGAAATGTAGAAGGTTTGCCATCTCTCCAAATCCCACCAAAAGTAGTTTTTCTTTAAGTTCGGGTAAATTACTTGGATACATCATTTCCAAATATGGGATTAATATTGATCCAAATAGGGTTAAAGCAATTCGGAAAGGTGGATTTTCCTAGAAGCGAGGAAGGAGATTCAATCTTTCCTTGGAAAGGTAAATTTTGTAAGGAGATTTATTCCTAATTTTGTTGAGATGGTGAAGGATATAAAAAAAGATGCTGAATAAGGGAGTCAACATTAAGTGGACAGCGAAGCAAAGCACTCATTTGAGGAGATCAAAAGGGAACTCACACAAGCTCCGATATTGATTAGTTCGGATTTCTCAAAAGAATTTCTGGTTTTTATTTTCGTATCGGAAAAATACTATTGTTGTAGTTTTTTTTGCAAAAAGGGACAACAAGGTATTGAGTAGCCCATTTCATTTTTTTAGTAGGACATTGGCTAAATCTTATCTGAAGTATAATATGTTAGAGAAGCAAGCCTATGCCTTGGTGAAGGCTATCAAAGATTTCAGAATTTATATTCGCATTCTCATATTGTGGCTTTTTGTTCCTAATACGGTTGTAAAAAAAACATCCCCACTCAAGCTGATCTTGATGATAAGAGGGGAAAATCGATTGATAAATTGCTGGGGTATGATATATAAATTAAGCCAAAAAAAATTGGTCAAAGGAAAAGGCTTAGAAACATTGATGGCACAGTCAAAATTTGACTCTCTTGACATAAATTTAATTGCAGAAATATTAGAAATTTCGGATGAGGAAGAAGAACTAGTCCCTATTGAAGAAAATTACATCACTTCGATTGGAACAAGGATATTGTTTTTTTTCATACAATGTTATAAAGCACATGCTGAGCTAAGAAAGTCTAAGGCAAGATTTGTGAAGTTAAAATCCTTGAGTTATTGCATTTTTTTATAATAATTTGTTTTGGAAGCATACTTGGCGGTATTTTGCTAAATTGTTTGCTAGAAGAGGAGGCTAATAAAGTGATTGAGGAGTTCCACAAAGAATAATGTGGAGGTCACCATTATTGGAAGGACACAGTGAAGAATATTCTTAGAGTAGGGTATTATTGGCCTACAATGTTTAAGGATGTTTACAAAAAAAATTGTTGCTTGCCATGAATGCCGAGTTTTTCGATGGTAAGAAGAAGCTTGTACCTTTACCTTTAATGCCTATCTATGTGGAAGTGCCATTTCGATAATGGGGGGCTGTATTTTATTGGATATATTCATCCATCATCATTAGTTCAACATCGTTGGATTCTCACAAACGACTCATTACTTCACTAAATGGATTGAAGCAATCCCAACTAGGCAAGAAAATGATTACTGTGATTATTTCTTTTTTGGAAAATAATATTTTGTCTAGGTTTGGTTGCCCCATGAAAATCATAAATAATAATGCACGAGGCATTTAAGTCTAAGAATCTGATCAATTTCTGTCATCATTATCATATTACTCTTAGGAATTCCACTACATATTATCTAGAAGGGAATGGTCTTGTTGAATCTTCTAACAAGAGCATTGTGAGGATCATTAAAACGATGTTGCGGGGAAAATAAGAAGACTTGGCATTTGAAGCTAAAGTATGCCTTATGGGCTGATAGGATATGCACAAAAAGGTTAATTGGAACTTCACCATATGAACTAGTATATGGAGATGAAGCCATTTTTTCCTACATCTTTAGGGGGTTCCCTGCCATGAAGCCGATTCAAGGATTAGAAGAAGAACCAAATGTAGTTTAGAGAAGAATTAATCGGTTAATATCTTTGCGGGGAGAAGAGGGATGAATTTTATAACGAAATCAACAATCTCAAAATAGAATCAAGAGGATATTTGATAAGAAGATCAAAGAAGAAAGTTTTCAAATTCAAGATGAAGTGCTTGAAATGGGAGGCTAGAATTGAAGATAAAGGGAAACATGGTAAGTTTGAGAACTTGTGGAAAGGTCCTTTCAAGATAGCTTCATTCCATGGAAACAATACTTACATACTGCGGGAGATGGATGGAAAATCATATCTTGGAGGACCTATCGATGGCAAGATTTTTAAAGCATTACTCTTCCTAAAAAACCTATTGATCATTAATATCATTGTACATATTCCATTTTATGAGGTTTTTTTGCTAATAATGACAAGCTAAATCAGCAATATTGAGCCCGAGGTGAAGGCCATTAGAGCTTGAGGAGAAAGCTTGGAAATTTCAAAGTTTTTTCTATTTTGGAAAGAAAATGGATAGCAACACTCGAACTATTGGTTCTTAGTGTACCACAAGGGCACACTATCCCAAGTGGAGCCACTATTTTCACCCAAAAAATATCAAAGCAACATTTTCATAGGGTTACAAAATTTCAAGAATCAAAATGGGGTTTTAGGAGTCAATTTAGGTTTGATCAAGGGTATGTTTTAGGTTTCTTATAGTTTAAAGCTCATCGTAAGGTTCAAATAAAGCCTTCTTTAAAGTTATTTCATGTTAAATATTTATCATTTTCCTTTTGTAGGTCATTTCTCAAAGTTTCGTGTCTAAACTGTTCAATTAGCCAAAAAAAATCATGTTTTTCGTAGCGCCATCCGTTGAAAAAAATTTGTTTTGCGCTACGAAAGCCCACGATAGTTTCGTAGCACAAACATGAAAAAAAATAGGCTGCGAGCACTACGAAAGCACAAATTTGTAACTCTTTTCGGTTGAGTCGTGAGATGTCGAAACCGTTAGGAAAGGGTAGGATAGTGGCATGTTGAGTCATGTAATGATGAAATTCAATGTACACACCCATGTTTGTAGTCATCATTATCATTATAGGTTATGAATGAGGCATAATTTTAGTTATGAGAGGACATTTAAAATTTCAAAATCTTCCCTAAGTGGTCATTCTCGTTTCCTTTTGCCTCCATTTGAAATGTTTGAGCTCTAAGTGTCAAGCCAAACTTGTGGTTGGTTCATATAAAGGTTTTACTACACCCATATCAAGCAAGGCTGATAGTTTATCAAGCAAGGCTACCGTTACAATCATTCAAGCGAGGCTGCGTTTGCATTTTTTAAAGCAAGGCTTAAATATCTTTTTTCAAGAACATGGAAGATGAACGAGAAAATTCACGAGAGGAGGACATTTCTTAAGGCATGAACACTGAAGACATGAGGGAAATAATTGAAGACCCAACGGTGATGGAAGCGTTTAGAAGAGTAGGTTGCTTACGGTTTTGTGAGAAGTTGTAGGGATGTCACACACGGGTATCCAAGGAATTTTCCATGAATTTCAATGGAACAACCACTAAGATCGGGATGCTAAGTGTGTCTATTACACCAGAGGTCATTTTTGTGATTACGGAGATACCAAGAGGTCAAGCAACCTAGTTCAAAAGTTTCAAATTTGATATGGAGTAGTGTAAAGAGTTCATGAAGCACGAGTACATAGACATGGACCTTAATAATACTATCCCTAGAAGATGCATAAAAAAATAACTACTCAAAATTGTCATCTAACATTTAGAAATATTTTACCTGTGAAGGAAGATATCACAAGGTTTATTCATATCATTCTAACTACGTCTACACTTCACTGGTAAGATTTCACTTGATTTACCTTTTTATCCGCATAGGAGTCTTGCAAATATGGGTCGATAAGGTGTAAGAAAATTACGAAGGGAGTGAAACATCCTTTTTTCACCATGGTTTAATGAAGTTATTAGTTTTAGATGAACTTCAGAAGATAGCCAAAGATTGGTCATATTTCTTATTTATAAATGGTTTTTGATTTGGAAGCCCTAACTCCAACAAGAAACCCTAAATCTAAAGGAGTTCCATCACCACCACTAGCGAGAACCAAGTCAACTCTGTGGATGGAAAACCAAAAGAAACTATAGGAGTGAATTCAAGAAATCAAAGCCGAGAAAGGGCCGGAGAAAATGAAAATGGTTAATACTCCAACTCTCCCTCCTGCAAAAAAAGAGATCAAACGTTGTCAAAGATGCAAAAACGAGAAACAAGCTATCAATAAGGGGGACTGAGTAACTAAAAGCCAAGAAGTGGCATTAAAAGGAAATATGGTTGCTACGGAGGATATCCCGAGTAACAAAAGGGGAATATAGAGTACGTTCTTTATGCCATTGACATAACGAGAGACACCCATTTTCCAAGCTAAGTTCATTGGGGAAGAGGAGCATAAGTTGAAAAAAGGCCAAGTCTACAAAGAAGCTAGATTTTGAGGGGGAAGATGCGAGGTTTCATCTTTCAATAAAGAAAAAACTATGACTAGACATGCTAGGAAACTGATGGAAGGAAGCGAAGAAGTTCAAATACACATTGAGACGACTAAATCCCGTAAAGAAATTGTTGATATTTCATCACGTACGAGTGAAGCATACAATCAATAGAACAAAAAGGGGGAAAAGAGAAAATGACAAAGAAAAAAAAGTTTCGGTGTCTTCGGGAGAAATTAAGGTTGGAAAACCAGGAAATTATTTTTCATGAAAAAGAGAGCTAGAAAGCATAGTGTCGAGAAAGTACGGTTTAAAATAATAAAGGCATTGTGGGAAGGACAAAGCCGATTCTGTTTCTAAAACTCCAACTAGTGCGAGCAATTTTTTCAAGTCGACGGTTCCAACAATAAAGGAAGATAATTTTGTAAGAATATTAAATACTCATTTGAGAGCTACTAACGGAAGACTTAAAGACCATGTGAGAGATTTAGAGCAGCAAGCTGGATTTGATTATTGATGAGTTAAAGAGTAGAGGCATTAAAATGGCAGTCATAGAAGAACCAATAGCTCAAACAAGTGTAAATGAAGAAGGGACCTCAAGAAAGATAGAATCACTTGTGTTTTTACAATTGATATGGTTTTTTAAATGATGGAGACAGGTAAATTTTGATTTTTTTGGCATAACTACAATTTTCACTTGGAATTTTTTTTGACAAAACCGCATACTCGACGAGTTTCGTAGCGCATTGAGTGTAAAAAAGCAAAAAAGCGCTACGAAACTTTTGTAGCGACTTTTCTTTTTTTATTTTGATCATTTTACGAAGGGTTAAAGAATGAGTAAAGAAATTAATTTTCTATGGAGGATTTATTAAAGGGTAATTAAAACAATCTTGGAGGAAAGAAGTCAAATATTTGAAGAATAAAGGTCTGAAATGGCGGTGATACGAAAGCTCGTTGTGTTTTCATAGCGCAGAACATTACAACATTTTGAGCGATGCTTAAAGTGGTTTTAGACAGCTGGAGGCTAGGGAGGAGTTATGGGACCCTGTTATGAAAACTTCCAACAACCAAGGACTACGAAATTAAGGGTACATGATGGTCATAATGTTCAAAGAATGAAAAAAGATCTTATCGCCTAAAAAGACGGGGGTTCTGTTTCCTATTTTGATGGAGGTCGAGCAATATGGTCATGGAGAAATGAAGCCCATCATCCAGATTTTACCATGTGATGATACACTTGGAAATGATGTAAATTTAAATAGATAAGGTTGTTATAGATAACATTAAGCAATTTGATTCCTTTTGGAATAGGATCTGTTTAAGTAGATTAGGTGTCTTTTTTGTAATAAATTCCATGACTTATGGTTACACAAGGTGTCCGTATTTAGAAATTAGATGTATCTAGCCTAGAGGTAGATCATCCCATGTTGCAAGATGTCTATTAAAAACCAAGAAGTCAAATTTGTAAAGGGTTGGACATTTTTTGGCAAAAGCTGTGCTTGTTGTGAATTAGCGGTTTCTAGCTCATACGAGAGATTTTCTACTCGACCAACTTGAGATTCGAAGGAGTTTTAGTGTGTTCCTATTCTATTTACATCTTTTATATAGCTCATTGCAATGGTGTTTCATCTATATTACTTAGAATTCATCTTTTAGATGCTCGACTTCCTATATAAGTGAGCGATTGTGTTTTTTTACAATTTCATGTGTGTATACCTTATGACTAAAACTACGATATGCCTCAACTTCCATGTTAAGTAGATTCACTGAATTGCTGAGTTGCTTTGACTCCATAAGCCCAATTTATTTATGTTGATGTGATTCTCAACCTAAATCTATCATTTATCGAGTTTATTTCCTAAATAGAGTTAGCCATCTATATTTTTATCCAAATCATTAACCCTTGAGAGAGCCCTCTCGAGTCGAGTGAGGCTAAGCCTCATTCAAAATACTCGGGTTTGAAATAGTTACATGAATTTGACTGATCAAGCAGCCTATCGGATCCAATTTCATGATAATATGAGTGAAAAGGAAAATGGATTAACCCTACCACTCTACATCAACCATGGCGAGGGAATTGGCGACATTCATCCAAAGATTCATCCTGTGCGATGCACGCGAAGACGTGGTAAAATCACATTAAATCAAATTATTAGATATTATTAAACAAAATATTTTAGTTAATATGACTTATTTCTTAAATTATATATTACGGGACAATCGTTGTTTGAATCGAAAGGATAAAAACCCTCAAGCGACCGTCGATCACCATGGTTTAATCAAATTAATCACCATGCATGAGTTAGGAAAGAAGCGAAATCCCGGGACAACTTTGTTAACCATGTTGTGCAGGCACCTAAGGAAAACCCTTTACGGACCAAAATTGAGATCCCTAGAACGAACATACCTAGAAGGAAAAGGACCCATGCCTCAACTTCAGAACCAAGCAAGAGAAGACAGGTCCAAAAGAGCGCATTTATAGTAAGAAACCTCATAATTCCTAGCAGAGGTGGGGCCATCCCACTCACTACCCTCAAGCCCTAAAAAACATACCCTTACAATATTATGGGGAAGAGATGGCTCGAGTCCTAGAGTAAATGAGGGCATCCCATGAAACTATAAGTCTATCCGAGCAAGACGAAGAGAAAGAAGAAGCTGTTAGACCAATCTGCCATAGCCAACGGCTCTAGCCGCACCGAGATATTACCCACCCAAGAGGAATCATAGGCTTTTAGGGCCTTGTCTCCTCTCGAGAGTGATGGGGTGAATAGGGAAGAGCGATCGAAGGGGTAGCGAGAATCCGAAAACCCGATCGGGAGATACCATCCCATTGGAAGAAAATGAAAGCATGGAAATGGTCCCTTTAACGCTTGAAGGGAATAATATCTCACCCAGCGGGGACCCTCATGCAAAAAGTAAACTCTAGAGTACGAGTATAAAACACCATCACTGAAAATCCTGAAATTGACAAAACCATTATTGAAAATGAGGTTGCTACTTTGCTCCATCCCCCTATTTGAAACCATGCCGGAAGAAAATTTAGTTGAAAATAAGTTTAAGAAACTAAGCGAGGACTTGTAAAAGGTTAAGGAAAATGGTAAAACATTTTAGGAAGCGAGTTGAAGGAGTTAAGTAAGGCCCAGAAACCTAAGAAAGAATTGACCACCACAAAAACCCAAAGAGAGTTGGTCACCAATTTGATAGACACCTTGTTGAAGTAGAGATACTGATCGACTTAGAAAACAATGTTGAGGCTGAAATGAAGACTCGAATTGGCAAGGACTGCTGAGAATGAGGTATAGATAGACCTAGTGGACACTATTGAAGCCTCTATATAGACTAAAAAGGAAATCATAGAAGAAAAGGAAACCCAAACGAGAGGAAACCCCGGTCTATGCTCCCCTAGTTGAAAAAAAATATCAATAAAAAAATGGCATATTAAATTAATTCGAACACGACATTTGTTAGCACAATTAAAAAAAGGAAGTAGTGCCCACACAAGACTATCAAGAACTATTAAATTAATTCACAAAACTTTCTATGACGAGAGGATGAAACATTTTATCAACACGAGAGAAGAGTAAGAAAACATAAAAAGAGCACAAGACCGGGGTAGAACAAGCCAAGAAACAAATCACTATGGTTTTCTCTCTGTACTACGATGTGCTAACATGCGGGGCACCGACCACCAACTATGCCCTATTTCTAGTTGAATGGTATTTATTGCTTGAAGATCAAAGCCGTTAGGGTAGGGAAGCCCACAAATTTCAAAACCATAGATGATTTTTTTCCATTTTTTTTAATGATCAAGATGAACGAGGTCCAACTCCTTTTGTGTGAAATCTACATGCACAAATTCTTCCTAGAGGAGGACAGGGGACGAGTAATCCTAGTCCCTTTATGGGAGATATCCGAGTTCTAGGCCTTCCTCTCTTTTGCTAAGAACTAGATTCGGTGGGCCAAAGCCTACAACATTTTCCGGGAAGAGAGAACATGGCCCAGAACTATGGGTTATAGGGGAGCTTACTAAATCCCCGCAATTGTTCATCCAATACAATAATTTCATGCGAAGAAAGGGAGTAAGGAATAAAGCTGGGACCTATCCATAAATACATTATAGATCATGGGCGGGAGTATTTTTAAGACTTTTAGGAAGCAACTCTAGCAATAGCCAAATATAGGTGGATGGCCTCCACGAACAATGTGAAAAAATAGGGAGCCATTTGGCTACGAAACTTCAAAGAGGTTGCCTCCAAATTCCTTCTATATAGAAATATGGTCTTCAACATGAGCCACGCATGGATAGGTTGAAGGTATAGATTCCCTCTCACCTAGTGCCCCCCTTGAGGGTTATGATCATGACTCCGAGCGCCGAGAGGGGCACACAAATGTTTCCCTTGCAAAAATTAGACGAAACATGGTTTCGGAGCATAGAAAGAAGAAGTCTACCCTACCTATTCTCCGACCCAGTTACACATCAATCATTTGTTTGCACAAGGACACTGGAAATAGGTAAGCGGGGGAGATTGTTGGGCTGGAAATAAGGTACATTTTCACCCTACCTTTACCTCGAATTATCATAAACTTTTAGGAATTTTTTCCTCATCTTAACAATAAAGGAAAGGAGGATTAACGTAAAATCGGGAAAAATGCACTAACAATAACAAGGATGTTTAAATAACAAGAATTTACTTATTGCATCTTTATTTGCGAGGACAACAAAGTAGTTGATTTGACGATGACCAAAAGACAAGCTGACGAGATAGAGACTCATGAAATCACAATGACCCCTAGGGACCGAAAGAAGATAGAAAGAGAGTTCCTCATCCGAAGAACTCGAACGACACCCACGAGTAGTGGGATGTCGTTTGGAAAAAGAACCTTCCGCTAAGTTAAATCACAATTAAAAAGGCCGAATATGAACAAAAAGAGGGAGGTGAATAGCAATTCTCTTCGTAATAGAAATATCGGGATAGAATTGTCCGGTTGTATTCATGTCTTAACCTTTGATTTAATAAGGAATTTTGGTATTTTGAATAGTCATTTCTTGAGTTCTCTGTCATGTTAGACATCCGGTGGTTTGGGCCTAGCCCACGGGAGTTTCTTCGCTAATCTACGTGTTGTAGGTTAATTACAAAATTTATGTTAAGTTATTTCGATGCATTCCGTGAGATATCTTTCCACTTGTTAAATTATAAACCTATGATGTTTCGGTTTCCTATTTCATTAAGATAGTTTATCGTTCATGCTTTACGGCTTACAGGGAATTGCTTTCATAGCTATTAGATGCTTTCGTCATTTCTCAACACTTTTATATTCATCTTATGAGGTTTAGAACGACTATCTGTCCAATGCTATACACCGCAAGAATTATATCTTTCCACCATTACTTGTAAGGTGTCTAGTTGCTAATTGATGCGAGAGAGATGTTAGTTAGTTAGTTTGCAAAGAGAATTCCATTGCAAAGTTAGATAAACAATTGTTGTTCAATTCATTAAAATTGTTTTTCAATTCAGTAGGATTGTTGTTCAATTCATTAGTGTGCTATTCAATCATAGTTTATAGTTGTTGAGCTTATTTAGATAGAATAGTTAGCGGCATTTTATAATTCCACTTCTCTTTAAGTTGATTGAACTTCGAGAATTAGATCATCTTCTTCATGATAATATAGAGTAGTTGTTCTTGATATCGCTTGCATATACTATTCTTACACTCTTGAAATAAGAAGACTTACATGGGTTGACAATTGAATGAGAAGCATAGAGGTTGCCTATAATAATCACTTTTTTGAACCAACAACAAGGTGTTGCAAAATATTGGTACTATGGCATACAAATTCGAACTTCTGGCATATTCTCTAGTGCACCCAGTTTTCCATGTTTCATGCTTAAAGAAGGTTATAGGTGGCAAGCTCCCAATTCAAATAATATTGTCAGAACTTGATGAGGAAGGGAAAATCATATTGGAACTTGAGGAATTCATGGAAGCAAGAACTCAACAACCAAACAATCGATCAATTTTCAGAGTATCTTATCAAGTGGAAGAACTTACCTGCTGAAGATTCCTCATAGGAGGATGATAATTTTATATAGAAGCATCCAAAACTACTCAAGCATTGAGGACAACACTTTTTTGAAGGAGAGGGGAATTTTAGGTCCATATAACACTAACGTATCCCCTTATTGTTTGTAGTATAATTAGGGTGGATAATATATGGTATAGAGGGAGGTACCCAAGGGAATAATATTATTACATCATATTATTCCCTTGGGTACCTCACTCTGTACCCTATATTATTCCCCCCTTTATATAGGTTTCATACATGCAATTCCATGGGTAGTTACCATGGGTCTCTCAATACCATACATCCAATACAATGGGCTTATCACTTTATTCCGTAGCTACATGTGATCCCCTAAATAATTTGGGTTAACCACTTTATTTATTAACTATGTTCCATTTATTTATCATTCTTATATTATTACATCATATTCTTACCTTGGGTACCTCCCTATGTATCCTATATTATCCCCCCTAGGTATACAACATTACACCCGCCTTCAAGATGTTTCATCCCCAAAACATGAGAAGAACACAAATAATAAGATCTACTCAAAAGAGTATTCCATTGGTACCATTCACGTGCATCTAGCCATCCAAGTGAAAGGTGAACACTCGATCTAGTCGATGTCTCACTCGCTTGATATGGAAGCGAGTTCTGGTGGTTCCTCTGTGTTGATGTGCTGTGGGTGGATTGTCGCACCTCTCTATGTATTGTCCACGGGTTGTTGTCTGTGTTTCTAATCCGTTTCTACCTTTTTGGTTGATATCTTGTTGGGTGATGTGGGTGGTGATATGTTAAATCTTTAACTAATGGAATATCTTTCACTAATTCCTCCACTATTGGAGATGGAGTGGTGTCAGGTGCTTTTGCTGGTACCTATTTTGATGTCTTTGTTTGGTTGTATACCATCAAAGGCTCATCATCTGATGTCTCTATGTCATAAGATATTTTTTCTTCTTCCTCCGTAGTCTCTGCATGGTTCATAATGCAAATATCACGCAATGTAATTTTATTCTTGTTATACTAGAGCTTCATGAATTTCTTTTGCACATTAAAATTGACAATACCAACGGATTCCATCCAAGGGTGTCCCAAACAACATCCACAACAGCCATATATGAAGCATAAAAATCAAAATGAAACACATACTTATTAATAGAAATATTCAAATATTTATAAATTTGAACACCTTGATTATCATCCTGTGTGTTTTCAATATGTTTCGCTAGAACTTGCAATTTTTTTAGCCAAATTAACACTGATATAGTTATGCTTGCAACTAGGAATGATAGACACAATGATGTTCTCTTTCCGAATACTTCCATTAACTTTCGTCATATGGAAAAATAGAATATAAAACTTCATATCTTCATTAATATCAAAACCCTTGAGGTAGGGCAACACCATACATTCACTCCTTAAGGAAGGAGATCACTCCACAAGACATATGCTTGCCAATACAATAAGCCTTCTCCTCTCTCAATGAAGAGTCTCTAGCCTCTATATAGGTTTCATACATGCAATACCATGGGTAGTTACCATGGGTCTCTTAACACCATACATCCAATACAATGGGCTTATCACTTTATTCCGTAGCTACATGTGGTCACTTACATAATGTGGGTTAACCACTTTATTTATTAACTATGGACCATTTATTTATCATTATTATATTATTACATAATATTATGCCCTTGGATAACTCCCTCTGTACCCTATATTATCTCCCCTAGGTATACTACATTTTTATTGTTAGTGTATCCCCATTATTGTTATTTTTATATGCATGTATTCCCCGTAGTGTTATTATTATGCCCCATAGAAGCCCACAATTGTTATTGTTGTGCCCTTACGTTATTATTTTTATATCGACTTTGATTATGTTGTGACCCTTTTCACTCCTATATATAGAAAGGAGGTTTTTTTTATTTGTATCATCCAAGAATTTTTCATTTATGTAATGTAAAGGAGGTTTCCCCTTCAAAGATGTTGATTTCTAATTTGTCGATCTATATTTTCTTCTATTTTGTGAAACTGGCTTCATAAAAAGTACTTACAAAGAAAACCCACTATAGCCGCTTATCATGTTTTCGTCTTTTGATTTCATACTCTTCTTTTACCTAGTTTCTCCAAATCCATGTAAGCCACACTCCAATAGTGCTCCAAGAAAAATCTAAGTGTATAAGAGTATGAGAGAGAGAATAGAAGGGAGAGAGCTCCACCCATAACTTGTCAAAATGACATGAACTGGGTCCTCGGAATTATCTTTATCATTCGGGCCTCTAATTTCTTCATTTTCCTTAATTTTCCTTTCGATTTCCTTATGCAAATATGTGACCTTTCACATCTCTTTTTCTCATATTTTCCATTATTTTAATAAATAACTACTAAATAATGCCTCTTTGCCTTTTCCAATACCTTTTTCCAATTTCCATAGCCATAATAAACTTAAATGACACCCACTATGATGTTTTTTCTCACCATTCATCTTGGAATATGTGTCCCTGTGACCTTGGTCTTATATTTTTTTTACATGAATTTTTAAGCGAGGTTGTTATAGAATGATCCCATAAACCACAAATATTGCAGCGAGTGCAAGCCAATGTTATATTTTAATGGGAAATTCAGAGATGTGTGACCTTCCTACCAACAAGTAAAATAATAAAACCTTACAAAAACTCAATCACAACCTTGAATTCTTCCATTTTATCCCCTTATATATCCACTACATTGTCCTCGACTGTTTTCTCCTCCACCAAATTCTGATGCATCGTTGAAATAATTTGAAGTTTCTGTATGATAAACATCATGATGATTTGGTTGGTTATTCCCTTTGAGTGGACACTATTTCATTAAGTGTTTTTTATCTTGTAAAATGGTGTACCATTTAGGCTTTGAAGTATAGAGATTGTACTGGAAGCCTTTAGTCATATGATTAGAAGTGATCTGAAATGTATCATAGTATATGTTAGATGTATTTTTTTGGACATATTGATCAAAGTAATCAACAAATATATAGTTATATTTAGTGTGCCCTTCAGTCCAACAATTTGTGCCCCCATAAGTTATTTTTTTTGAAGTGTTAGAGCCAACAACGAGTTTTATAGCTTTTCAATTTTATCTTCAATTTTATTGTGATTCAATGAGATAATCAAGCTGGCCTTCATTGCCTCTCTCAATATGTTGGAATGACTAAAAACCTCTTTTGCATGTTTTAAATTCATGCATTCTTAGCGGACCATGGATCTTTTGGAAGAGACCAGAAAGATACCATTCAACAAATAAATTTTCATCAATGACATATGGGATTTGACTTAATATATTTCAATATTTTTTCCTATTCTCCCAATATTTCATTGGGTGATTGTTTAATTTCCTAGAATTTACATGCTGCAAGATTTTTTACATCTTAGTGTTGGCCTAAGGGGCCCTAATCTAGGTTCGAGTGTTATGCGCAACCAACAAAATCCTCCAACTATTGGTCCTTTTGGCGGTGATCAGCTTGCACAAACCAAAGTCTCACCTAAAGCGAGTATGGGGGGGGATGTTGGAACCAGTTTTACACACCCTAAAGGAGAACTATGTTGTGGATCTAACCTTTTCCAATATGATCTAACTACTACTATTCTATGCAAGTTCCTTCAAACCCAATTCGGATCTAACTTTCATAAAACCCTTAACACGGAAGAAAAATTGCGCAAACACGAGAGATCTATTTTATCCATATATTATATCATAAAATCCCTTAACATAAAAAAATATAGATTTTGCGAAGTTATATAATCAACTTAGACAAATACACATCAATAATTTAAATTGCAGTTAATCTATAAGTAAATCAATCCATCAACACATAAATAGATATCATGCAAGTAAAGTAGTGCTTTCACCAAAACGTCTCTTTATTAGCATATATTCAATTACTAAATTTTTTTCTCTTACGCTCATAATAGGAGAGTCCTTGCACATAGCCCAAGAATTAGGTCTCTGCGCACAACCGTAAGAGACTATCTCTACTTAGACTTATCTCAAAACTTACCCCAAATCACATAAACAGATGAATGAGCTTCTCATTCATTCATACTTGATTGACTGACTTGACTCATACATGGATTTGTATACAACTTAGATGCAATAAAACCATGGAATCAAACTATGGTTTGAGCCCCATGTTTTACCCTTTTACCCATAACAAAAATTAGGAGCTTTGACCTGCCCCAAAGCCCCTTGAACTACACAAAACACTTTAAAAAATATCAAAATTGACTTACCTTTAACACAAAGGACCCTAGCCCAACAGTCCCACAATGAAAACTTGTGACTCATCCCTAAGTCACTATAGTCTAGCTTCCTGCATATTATATTTTAGTTCTTGGATTGAATCTTGTATAGGTTGGATGGCTTCGAAAATACGTAGTGGCAGTCCTCTCCGCTTCTTCAACTAAATTTTCTATTTTCGAACCCTTTGCGGCTAGTTTGATGTCTGTGTTGAGTCTAGAGGAGTCCCTTGAGTGCACCTTCAATGTTTTGTGATAGTTTCGGTGCTTAATTATCCCAAGGTTGGGTCGTTTCTTCCAAGAGAATCTCCTTGTGGCGCAACATGTTGAAGATTGCAACAAGAAACAGATGAAGGAGGCATCCTGAAACATCATCCTTGATCCTAGTTGGAAAATAATCACCTAAACTAGGTGGGGCCCACACAGGTGATTTTTGGCGCAAAGTCTATTTTTTAGACTATGTCTATTTTAGACATGTCGATCATTTTCTATGAGTTGCGGGATGCTATTTGTGGATGGTTGGTCAAGTTGGAAAAAATAGATGGACTTATATTTTTTAGACATATTGGGCGGAGTCTATTTTTTATATCGCAGTCTAAAAATAGATATGTCGAATATTATTAGCTCTTAATAATATTTGGACTCTAAACATTATCTTATTCTCTTGGAGCACTTCGGTTAAGTGCACGGATGTGGCACAGAGGGTCGACGAAGGAATTACTCTATTCACGATGGTTTAATGGAGCTAATTCATGAGGACTTTAGTTAGAACTCATGTGATAGAGTTTGGTGGAGTTGTAGAAGTAGTTGGTGGAGTTGTGTTCAATTTAACTCGGTTAGACTCGGTTGAGCTAGTTGTATCTAGTCTAACTGATTGATACACTAGTGAGAGTGGAGTGAATTAATTAGTTAATTAATTCATAAATAATAACTCATTAATCAACTAAACAATACATTAGTTAACTACGATTGCATGGTAGTTTCGGTGGAGACCAATGGACAAGTAGGTGAAAGAGCAAGTGTGACTATCAATTGTGACTATAGTGTTGCATTGTTTGCACCACACATTCATTGGAGATGCCAATGAGGATTGCACTGATAAATATAGGGTGGATTCAAGTTCATTCGAGCTATTCTTCAACAAGGATTGTGATGCGGGGGCTCTACTGGAAAGTAGATCCTAGGCATATAAGAACCTCTTAAACAAGATCAAAAAAATGTTCAACTCCTCTATAGAATAAATCCATAAAAAACATTCAATTTAAATTTACATGAAGGAAAAAAATAGCCATTCAAATCAACTACATATAACCATATCAAAATTCCCCGGCCAAATATTACATTGGGCGGCCTCTTGGCTCTTGGCCCTTAAATCCACTCCCCCACTCACTCCACTCTTCACTATCTCAACTCTTCAATATATTCCACTATGTTTTCTCCTCACAAAAAAAACTCCTATTTATACATAAATAATGAATTTAATACATTCCAAAAATCTCTCCACCTAATCCTCAACTAAATATAATTTAAATTGATTTTAGGTGTGGACTCAACTAAGTCCCGTACATAGAATTCCTACTCCCTTTATTTGCTACATATTTCTATTTTCTCTCATATCCTTTTAATTATTAAAAGAATATTTACAAAATCCTCACCTTTATAATTTCTCTCCTCATTTATTTAAAAAAAATAACAATTAATAAATAAAACAATTAAAATGTCACACCCCCCCCTTTATTACATAATTAAAAAAATGAAAATATGCCTTGATGCTCCTCCATCTAACTCCCAAGGTTGAAATTAATCATGATCGCTTGATCATGTGTTCGGATCCGTGTACTGCCTCGGATCCCATATCTTATGTTGCAGCTTCCCACTTGTCGTTGATTCTTTTTATTGTTCTTCTCTAGGTCTGCACACTTTATGTTGCATCGCCCCACTGGCTATGCTTTCACAATCTTCTGTTGTCTTTCTCTTGTTGCTTCTTCTTTGTTTTATGTTGTTGGCCTCTTCGGGATATATTCATCATTATCCTCCTTATTATTTCAATTTATCGATCCAATATATTCCCTCCAACATCGGCAATAAAACCCTCGTACTCACAAAAACATTTGTTAGAATAAAAAAACATAAGGCTTTAGTTCCCCCTTCATTGTTGGCAACATTTCGGTATGTTGCTGCGAAATTCCCTCATCCCCCTAGCACATAAGTATGCTGATTTAATTCCTCCATGAGACTATTAGTTAGTCCCTCCTCTACATCATCTGTTTGACAAATGTTTCCCTGTTCTATGTCTTTCGAGTAACTTTTCCCGAACATAGATCCTCTACTTTTCCAAATCTCTTCTCTAAAGATCTAACTTCTGTATAACTTAACAATCTCAACTGGAGTAGAACTTGGAAATTTTACACAAATTTCCATACCTTCACTTTTTTTTACCATCATTAGATGGTCCTTCTTCCCCAGCTTCAATATTATGCTTTGAATATTTCCATAAGATTCCTCTTGTCTTCATTTCTTTTCCGAGATCTTGCTATCTCGACATCATTCGAATAAATTTTCAGACTCAACTCTTCTTCTTTAACAAACTTCAAAGTTTGTTCAACGATCTGTGATGTACACCGTAATCACACACCAATCATTATTCTTAAACACATAATACCTTGTGGTCTCACTTTGAATGCTTCATTCGACATCTCTCTTTGCTGTTACGAATCCTTCATTTGATTCGGTTCTTCGTAGATTTCCCTTCTGTCTCATCACTACTTCCATTCTCCCTCCCGACAATATTCCTGAATTTTCCTGGTTTCAATATCATTACATTGTAAAATTTTGTTAGAAATCCCGTTAAACAAATACACTTGTTTACCTCCTTGAAATTTTCCTTTAGTATATCCACTTTCTTTCGGTTCCATAACAACTTCGATTTGTTGTCTTACCCCAAACAGGAATTCATCTATGATTTCTTCATGTTGTAACCAATCAACACATTCCTTCTCTGAAAGGAATTCTCTACCATACTTTACCTCAAGAACTTCATTCTCCTTCGTGACAGTTCCATCAGAATGTTCACCATCTTTCGCACATCTTGCAAACATACATAAACTGTGAGAAAAATTGCAAGGCTTCATAGCCTCACCCGCTTCTCTTACGAACACATCTTCAAATGCTTCGAAATATCCCAAAATTTCATGAGATCTTCCTCAACGATCTCTTCACCCGAAATTTCACCACTGTTCGGACCACAAATGGAAACATCCATTTTTGACTCGACCTCTCCGAGTTCTTCGCAACTCAACATCTGCTCGAGCTTCCTCAGCTCCTCCATCAACTGTATGTTTACCTGATTTTCCCTCTTTGCGTGTAGCTTCTGCCACTTCACCTTCCTTCTCATGGTCCAACCATGTGTCTGGTTTCTCATATTTTCCTGCAACAACTTCATTAACAATTCAAGGTGAATTGTTATCTCGACCTTCTCCCACTTGTACTCTTCATCAGAACTCCAAAAATAACTA
This sequence comes from Pinus albicaulis, assembly GCA_034641835.2. Lineage (NCBI taxonomy): Eukaryota > Viridiplantae > Streptophyta > Pinopsida > Pinales > Pinaceae > Pinus > Pinus albicaulis. Next base: position 69,377 of record JAXQQM020075472.1, read on the forward strand.
TCAACATTCATCTTCCCCGCCTTTGTGAACTGCATTTGTTCACATTTGGACTTCATTTAATCCACTTCTCAGAAATCTTTCACACTTACCATTCATCAAAATGCAAGTTCGCCTCATGTGTTTGGCTTCTCTTTGTCTTGGAACCAATCTCTGGAAACCTCTTGCTACAATTTGCTGCAAACAACACTTTAGCAATGCATGTGTTACAATAACCAATTACTTGGGTGTCGAGCTCTGCCGATCATGCACCCAATTACATGAGACTTTTGACTTATATTACGACTCCTTGACTTCAGACTTATACCAAATTTTCATCTTGGATGAAAATACTCAATCTCAATTCAAAACTATCCAAATTTCATTTGACTTTAACACCTGTTTTCACTTCAAGACTCGACCCAAAATTATGATAGTGGATGTTTCAAGTTATACAATCTTCACTTTCTTTCATATTTTATTCTTTATGACAAATCATCAATTTTTCTTATCATTCCACATGATACTGAAGTCTTTAGTCAATTTGCAATTAAAATGTTCCAAGATTTATTTAAGGTGAAAATAAACAAATCATTCCATCTTCAACAAATATCTTCTTGAATTATCATACCTCATGCTCCTCGTTAAGGTTATTAGTAAACCTTTCTTCCTACAAATTCAACCCTCCGGTTTCCATTCCTTTGTGCCATATTTGTCACCGTCAATACTTGCACGCTCACAAGTTTGTCATTTTTAATGCAAACATTTCCCTACACTTATATACACCATGCAACATCAATTCACATCTATTACCCTGTGTACAAAGAATAAGAAAGTTCTTCCATGAATGATGTACATTCCTACATTGTTTCATCCCGACTATCCCCTCACAAGCAATATCCAATCACCAATCAAAGGAATTATTCTTTTTCCATTTCATGCTTGTCAAAATAACTTAACCAAACTGTGAAGAATCCCAATTGATAGTAGCCCAAAGGGTTGCAAACCCACATTCACACCCTCGGATGCATATAAAAATGCCTCCCAAAGCTTTGCCCAAATAAGACTCCAAGTCTAGGCAATTTCACAAATATACATGCGAAACTCGATAATCTCACATCTGATGATTATAACAACCACGGAAGTTCTCTTTGAGTTATCACTTTATGGTTATGAAACCATGAACATGGTTATATGACAAAGTTAATAATTTAAACCCAAAGTTCTCTTTACATTTAAAACCCAACAACTTCCATTTCCAAGGTTTGTTTCTCAAATGAAATTATTTTTCAAAGGTCTTAGAAAAAGACTTTAATTAGACCCCATTGGTTTCATTTTTCATCTTCCATCAAACTAAATAAATAGGCTCCTTTAATACTCATCAGGACCACATTTAAACCCCAACATTGGCTCAAAGTCTTAAATATTCACCATACTATTTATGGACCCACAATCTATGCATATCCACCATGTTCTAATTTAAAAAGCTTGAACCTTGGCAAATTAATACCAATACATATTGATTTTTGTGCATTCCAACATGAATGAAGTCTCACGACATTATTTTCAAATTCCAAGTCACATGAAATAATGTTGGCCAGCAAGTTAACTTACCTTTCCATCATAAGCTGAAAGTCTTTCATCGATTCTTCTCGGGCTATCATCCACAAGTAAGTGAAACAAAAAAAAACATATGCTCACGCAAATAGCATCTCTTCTCATAATTTCGCTTGAAAAAGCTTAGCAAGGCCCAATTCGACAATGGTTTGCTGCATCTCAACACGAGGTCAAATTCAGGCCCATGACAAATCTGAAGACGCCCACCAGAGTCAGATGCTCACTATCTCGTTAAAATCATTTTATGATGTCCCCAGAATGCGAAGTACATCAGCGTTTAGAACAACTGCGACATCTTCGAACCGAAATCCACTTCTACGTTAAAGCCGATTGAACACATCATTCCGGAAAATAGATAATTCTACCTCCGCATTAATTATCATTCCAAAAAAATAGATGGATACTCTCTCTACATCGAAGATTGAGATCGATCGCAATTTCATCAATCAACCACACTCAATTTGGAGTTTCTGTCCTTCTCCGTATTACTACTACAGATTAGTTTCAAATGACATTGCTTTAAAACAGAGGTTAACGCAGATTAAAAAATACCAAGGATCAATTGCTATGATATTACTTCAAAAAAAATTTCTTTGAACAATGGTGTCTCACTGTGCATTGAAGTATACAATCATACATAAACAAAAAATGAACTACTAAAATCTGCAAACTCTATGGTAATGGCAGCATATGAAGGAGAATGATGTTTGTTGACTTTATTTTTATATATGTCAAAGGATGTCGATATAATCCCACATTATTTCCCCTAGTGATTCACATGCATCAGAGGCTTCCAACTTAATTGGAGGCTCACATTACTACACATCTATGAAACCAAGGCTTGCTTTGTCGAACTACACCTCTTCACCAAAACTAGTTGCATTCACACAAATCTCAACTCCAGGTAGCGTGAATATGCATAAAAGAAAATTCACGACAATCTCAACTTCGAGGCAACAATACCATTTCGAGCTTGACGTCTTCAACATTCGGAATTATGCGTAGCGAGGTTGCACATCTCACTAGTTTAGATTCATAACTCGACTTCCTCATCAACAAAATCACATAGCACTCGGAGCATGGATATTCTCAACTGCATGCAGAACCAAAAATTCATCAAATCGCCACCATTGTTTGATTCGGTGTTTGGTTGTACCATTTGTAGCTCATATATATAAGGCAAGATCAATAACGCATATATCCGAGGCAAAATTAACAATGCATAATTCATAGATATGAGGCAAGATCAAAAAATACATAGACCTAAGGCAAGATCTGATGCACAAGGCCTCCACCGAATTTGTGATGCATTGAAGCGATTTTATCGAAGGATGAAAACAAAAAAAATCACAATATAAATAAATTCACTCAACTATACTAATCTATGTATAGAGAAAAAAAACCTCGAGCTTTTCCATATCTCTCGGCTCTCTTGAGATACTCAAGCCCAACCTTGGGCTCTAATACCAAAATGATACGAGGGGCTCTATTTGGAATGTAGATCTCGGCATATAAGAACCTCTTAAACAAGATCAAAAAATGTTCAACTCCTCTATAGAATAAATCCATAAAAAACATTCAACTTAAATTTACATGAAGGCAAAAAGAGCCATTCAAATCAACTACATATAACCATATCAAAATTCTCTAGCCAAATATTACATTGGGCGGCCTCTTAGCTCTTGGCCCTTCAATCCACTCCCCACTCACTCCACTCTTAACTATCTCAACTCTTCAATATATTCCACTATGTTTTCTCCTCACAAAAACACTCCTATTTATACATAAATAACGAATTTAATACATTCCAAAAATCTCTCCACCTAATCCTCAACTAAATCTAATTTAAATTGATTTTAGGTGTGGACTCAACTAAGTCCCATACATAGAATTCATACTCCCTTTATTTGCTACTTAATTCTATTTTTCTCTCATATCCTTTTAATTATTAAAAGAATATTTACAAAATCCTCACCTTTATAATTTCTCTCCTCATTTATTTAAAAAAAATAACAATTAATAAATAAAAAAAATTAAAATGCCACACCCCCCTTTATTACATAATTAAAAAAAATGAAAATTGGACTTGATGCTCCCTGCATCGGATTGCATGATAGAGGCGAGGCTAGCGAGATGGCAAAGATCGGTGCATGGATTTGCAAGATTGGGCTCGATTAGTGTGTAGCGATTGGATTGTACTGAGAGCTTGTGACAAGCTTTGTATAAGGACTGTTACATGATATCTATGACATATATTATATACATATAGTTGGGGTTTTTAGCTTCGGGATTTCCCCGGAAGACAAGTTTGTGTTAATGTGTGTGAATTTTTTATGGTTTCATGTGTGCATTGCAATTGATTTAATTTCTGCATGTGATGATCAATGGTGGAATAGATTTTGTATTGTGCATGAAGTTAAAATAGTGTGTGATCGAGGAGAATATTGGACATATGCATGTGTAGTGCATATAATTTCTACATGGTATCGGAGCGGTTGATCATTGGAGCAGTGCAATTATTGAAGCGGTTGAGTTTTGTCTTTGGTGGAATTTGAATTTCTTTGTAGTGTTTTCTTGGTGTCAAAGTTGAGCATTCATTGAAATGTATTTCAAAGGATTATGATTGGAGTATGCCCTTGAGGGAAGCTCAAATTATATTTCATGGAAGGACGGGATGGAGGTGATGCTTTGGAGGATAATGGGTTAAAGGAGTTCATATATGTTGATATTCCTAAATTGGGTTCTAGTGATGTAGGCGTACTTAACGCATGGAAAAATAAGGTAGCAAGGTGTCGAAGGATTCTATTGGAAGGTGTGAAGGATCACATTGTGTCCATCCTTCATGGTAAAGCCACTCCATTCTTGATGTGGAAGGCTTTGATAGAATTGTTCCAATGCGAAGTGACCAGAGGAAGTTGGCACTTAAAGACAAGCTCAGGAAAATAAAAATGGAGAAGAATGACACTATTCCGGTATACTTGACAAATTCTTTCCACTACACGGATGAGCTTGGGAGTATAGGAGTTAGTGTGGATGAATAAGACTTAGTGATCTTGGCTCTCCTTGGGCTTCTGAAGAGTTGGCATAGCTACAAGGACTCTGTCAATGGTCAGGAGAAACTTCCAGGATGGGAGCGACTTTGGTTGGATCTTGTGCAGGAGGAGATAAGGTGGAGTAATAGGGATGGTTCTTTATCAAAGAATGATGATGAAGAGGATTGTGCTTTGGTTGTAAAAGCAAGGAAAGGGAAGGGGAAGAAAAATCGTTCTCAATATGTTGCGGATGGAAAAGAGCATGACATGTCGAAAGTGAAGTGTTTTCACTGTCACGAACATGGGAATTTCACCACAAATTGTCCACAAAAGAAGAAGAACAAGCAGGCTACTGGAGCTACAGGTCGGTGAGGTTCTTGCCTCACAATTTGAGCTAGACTTCTCATTGATCGCATGCATGGTGTCTAGTGCATTGGGATCGGGGTGGTACTTTGATAGTGGTGCTTCCTTTCACATGACAGGAGATGTGAACCTTTTCGGTGACTTGGTGGAGAAAGATCTCCAATTGCATGTTGAATTGGGTGACAATGGACAATACAATGCGACCGAGCATTGGTACCATTACCTTTCGGAGGGAGTCGGGTAAAGTCATTCTTTCACAAGATGTAGTGCATGTTCCGGGTTTAAAGAAGAATTTAATCTCGATCGGAATGTTAGAAGACAAAGGGTATGATGTTGTCTTTAGTGAAGGAAAAGTTTTTCCTTTGAGTACAAAGAAACGGGACAAGTCAATAAGGTTGGGATTCAAGCCAAGAATATCTACCGACTTGAAGTAGATGGGATTTCTATGGAGCTTCCTACTCGTTGGGAAGTGCGAGAAAGCCATGCAATTGAAGCTTGAGAGGGAGTAGGATATGCATGCGAGTAAGATTGAACCTCGGGATGTGGAGCGGCCACAAGATGAGGATCATGGAGTGGGAGAAACCACTCATGTAGATAAATTTCATGCCGGATGGGTAGAGGGAGTGCATGCCGCTATACCACCGGGTGAGAGGTGGGGTGACATGCATGAGTAATCCCAAGAGGAGATTTACGGGAAAGATTCATTGAGATGGTGTGGATATCGTGAATTGAAACTAGCTACGAGGTGCCCATAGAACAATAGTAGCATGATTAGTTGCATTGATGCGGGAAGATCAAAGTGATAGTGTCGGATGCTTTGCGGTGCGGTTCGGAGTTGACATCAAGTGCGAGTGCATGGGTGTAGAGTTCAACAACGCATTGGTTCCCGAAGACATGCGCAGTTGGTACCAGAAGAATTAAAATACTTTGATGATAGATGCATCATATTGATTGATTTGTTTGGAGCCTATTCGGGTTTCGGAAGAGTTGCAGAGCAAATGCATGGAGTTGCATGGCACTTGCAAAGGTTGCGGGGGAAAATGCATGGACTTGCATGTCGCATGCAAAGACAATCCTTTATTGTTGAGAGGGAGTGTTGAATATTGCAACAAGAAACAATGAAGGAGGCATCCTGAAACGTCATCCCTGGATCCTAGTTGGAAAATAATCACCTAAACTAGGTGGGGCCCACACGAGGTGATTTTTTAGAGAAAAGTCTATTTTTAGACTATGTCTATTTTTAGACATGTCGATCATATTCTATGAGTTGTAGGATGATATTTATGGATGGTTGGTCAAGTTGGAAAATTATATGGACTTCTATTTTTTAGACATATTGGGCGGAGTCTAATTTTAGACTGCGAGTCTAAAAATAGATATGTCGAATATTATTAGCTCTTAATAATACTTGGACTCTAAACATTATCTTATTCTCTTGGAGCATTTCAATTAAGTGCACGGATGTGGTACAGAGCTGACAGAAGGAATTAATCTATTCTCGAGGGTTTACTCGGACCTAATGCATGAGGAATTAAGTTAGAACTCATGTGACACGAGTTTGGTGGAGTTGTAGAAGTAGTTGGTGGAGTTGTGTTCGAGTTTAACTCGGTTAGAATCGGTTGAGCTAGTTGTATCTAGTCTAGCGAGTTGATACACAGTGAGAGTGGAGTGAATTAGTTAGTTAATTAATTCATAAATAATAACTCATTAATCAACTGAACAATACATCGGTTGACTATAGTGCATGGCGAGTTTCAATGGAGACCAATGGAGAGGTAGGTGAAAGACCAAGTGTGACTATCGGTTATGACTATAGTGTTGCATTGTTTGTACCAAAAATTCATTGGAGATGCCAATGAGGATTTCACAATCAATATAGGGTGGATTCTAGTTCATTCGAGCCATTCTTCAACAAAGATTGTGCGGTAGAGGCAAGCTAGCGAGTGGCAAAGATCGGTGCATGGATTTGCAAGATCGGTCTTGATTAGTGTGTAGCGATTGGATTATGCGAGAACTTGTGATAAGCTTTGTATGAGGATAGTTACATGATCTCTATGACATATATTATATACATATAGTTGGGGTTTTTAGCTTCGGGCTTTAATTTTCGCATGTGATGATCAATGGTGGAATAGATTATGTATTGTGCATGAAGTTAAAATAGTGTGTGATCAGGAGAATATTAGACATATGCATGCGTAGTGCATATAATTTCTACAAAACACATCCATCTCATCCTAAATGTGTCTTCTGTCCTGCAATCACATTAATCGTTGTGCAAGAACTAAGGTCATTTAATGTCGCAAATGTATGTCCTCAGCTGCTAAAGTAACGAGCCTTTTTGGATGGGTGACCATATTCCCAAGGTATCTTCAAACAGAGTATTTCATTCTTTCATTGCAGAATTAATGCTTTTCGTGGCTTCCTAAACAATTTTGGCTCTCTCTGCGCAGACCTCTAGCGGTGTCTCTAGTTGTAGCTTCATTTGCAAGTTTGCAATCTTCGTTCCAAATCGGTGTGAATTGTCTCAATCTTTGTTTTTTGAATCATTTAGTGTGGTTACTAGAATCTCGAGCTTGATGGTGGGCTGCAGTGTTATTTAGTATTATAAAATATAGAATATCATAGCGGACCTTGGTTATAAGCATCTCCGGTTGTGCGCATCGACTCTATGCGGAATCCCATGCTTGTTTCACTATCTTCTGGACACTGATATAATACTTCAACCCACTTTTGTTCTTCCGTAGTATCACGCGATGCACGAGTACTCGATATTTTAATTCATTTGTGATCATTGAATGTATTGAGTGAAATCGGACACTCGGAATTGTAGCCAAGTTGATTCCAATATCATACCAATAGCACACGATGGCACACTATCCTAGATGAGAAGAATGAAGTGGGATGCCCTGGAACCTGGAATACTCGAATACGTACGAGTTGATTCGATGGTCGAGCTACTATCGAAATCACACTTGCTTGATTCACGCTCGCCTAAATACGGCTTGCTTGAACCTTTAACTATTGGATTCCATATTGAGCATCATTAACGACCGCCTTGTACTCCTACTTCATTGTACTATAGGATTCTTCGTTAATGCATTTGACGGTGTTTCCGAGTTTCATCAAAATCACCCTCTCCCAACACCAATGGCACAGGTCATGTATTCTTTGTCACCTTAATATTTATATGTGGCCTTATACGTATGCCGGGGCCCATAGTATCGGGATGGGTTTCTATTTGCATTGATGGTGCATCCGCACTATCTCCATCGAGATCCTCCAACTCTTTGTCACTGGGGACATCCACGGTGTCCTTCGGTTTCGCTATGTTGTCTTTTTTTATTGTTGTAAGCTCCTACATATATTTCTATGTATCTTTCTTGGTACTTGGGATTTGATGTAGATGACTTAGGTTGAGCGAGTAGATGTGTCACCCAGTATTTGTTGCTCCAATTAGAAAAGAAGGGTTCCAATTGGTCGTCACGGGATGAGGTCATCCTTAGTGGAAACATAAGGAAATTCATACCACACTTTTTACATATCATCCGTTGCATGTATGTGCACATTATGAAAGGACACTTTAAAGTTTTCAATGTGCTTGTATTGTTCATAAAATGTCGATGAAAGGCGTGGTTTTGATATAACCACTTGGTGAAGATTTTTTTTGGAATAATACCCAAAAGTTGTTGTTCTCCATCATTCATGAAGGATTCTTTGATTCAGAAAGATATGTGTAACGCGTGGCTTCGCATAGACCGAGGTTCAATTTCTAGAAGTTGAGAGTGCGATGGCAACATCTAACCCACTAGCGCGATGGGCGACAAAATCCACGCACAACGGAATATTTTTTCTTTCCTCTTGCGCCCCCCTCGGACATTCTCCAAGAATTCTTGGCATTGGTACTTGGGCCAATTTTCTTGCACTCCCTTGACGCATTGCACGGCTAACGCAATTACTAGTACCAAAAAATTTTGTGGTGTGACACTTCTTCATCAATTTACATGCCAAGATACGTACGCAAAATCATACTATTGGGTCATTGATTGTGCTAATAGAAAAACCTCTTGTATTGCAGACTACTCCATATTTTTTCATATTTTTGGAGACTTTGTTTCCATGCCCTTTCCTCCGAATGCTTCATTTGGGTCTGCGCCTTCATATGGTAAACTTGCAATCCGGTCTATCAACGAGATCATCGATGGGAATCATCATTCCCGACTAAACATATTTTTCATGCACTAGCATCGAAAAAATAGCACAGGGAAAACATCATTTATGGTGTTCGACCAAAGTACGTAATGTGAAGCGAGGCTAAGGAGCCCTGGCCTTTTGCAGCCCCAAAGCCCGCTACTTAGGATCAAATTTAATGACTCCGGTTTCTTCACGAGGGACTTTCTCCAAACATTGTGAGAACGAGAATTTTTCGGGAACTTCATGTTGTTTGTCAAATCCCAATATTCTAATTTAAGAGAGGGGACCAATCCTAGTAGTTCACCCTCAATTGGCACATTCTCTAGTAGCAGAGGTGTATCGATGTGCACTTTGACATTGTCAAGATCTTTGGGAATGTCGATCGATGGCTTCCTTGGCACCATATACGAAGGGAACTATGAAATTGGCTCAACCTCCTTGGAAAATCTTTCCTTTGGCACAACCTCATGCTCTTCCTCCATTGGTTGATTTTTTTTCTCAGTGTATGGAGTCATCTTTGACTTTAGGGTCTTATACACAGTGACTTTATGGTGCCCGAAGTTTTACCTTTTTTTCGTTGTGGCGCACAACTGGCACTAGACATTTGCAGTTCAAAAATGATAGGATTAGTGGAAGTCATGGCTTCGAGGATCAAATGGCCTAAAACTTGTTGGCACAGTGCTTCTTCAAGAGGCTCCCAAGAGGCAGACATAAGAAACGACAAAGAGAGTGAGAACTGAGGGAATACTTCGATCAAATTACTTAAAAGGAAATGGGGACTTATGCGGACTTTCATGTCATATTTATAGTGATTCCACGGCCTAAATGACCTAATGTCCATTGAAGAAAACCCATTAATGCTAAAAAAAACCCCCAAATCTGGTGTGATATCCTCATTAAATGCAAGTTACCAACTCCTTTGCAATCGTAATAAAGATGTGATAACTCTGTTTTACTATTCCAATGGCTAGTTTCCAACTTCCCACCAATTGTGATCCCCCTTATGGCACAACCTTTATGTTGGCTTCGTAGATACCTGCATTCCCTCAAACATTGTTGGTCAAAAGTTTGATAAAAATTTCCATACCCTATAACATACTTCTTTAAATTCCAACGCCCTCTTGAAATTTTCCATGGCACTAAGACATTCTTCAGTCCATATAGTCATTTAGCGTGCGGGGGATGGGGTCATCCAAGTAAGGTTTTAGGAAAATTCCATTAACATATCCAGGAAGGAATTCACCTTTCAAGGTAGACAAACGAATTGAACCTCCTTCTCTGATTTCCTTGATAATATAGGGCCCAGACCCTATGCATCTTGAACTTACACGGAAAATGCGCAAAATTACTATCATAAACTAATACAAAATCCTCCTTCTTAAAAAATATTCTTTGTGATATGTTGATGTTATATCCCTATATTGCTAGTGTAGTCCCTTATTGTTGTTAGTGTAGCACCTTTATTGTTATTGTTGTACCCTGTAGTCCCCATATTGTTATTATTGTGCCCCATAAAATCCCACTATTGTTATTGTTGTGCCCTTACATTATTGTTAGGTCGGCTAGGATTATACTGTGACCCCACCCCATGGACTCTTATATATAGAAAGGAGGTTTTTTTCATTTGTATCATATAATAATTGTTCATTTATGTAATTTATAGGAGGTTTCACCCTCAAATTGGTTGATTTCTAGGTCTTTGATCTCTGTTTTCTTCTATTTTTTTCAGCTTGGTTTCATAACATTTGGTATTAGGGCTTTGGATTCTAGGGTTTCGATGCTTCAAATAGGTCAACTTGAAATTTTTCACTATAATTTTTTTTCTACGAAGGTTCAAAAGCTAAAAATCTCATTTGCAAAAGAAATATGGAGGAACTTTTTGTAAAAAACTTAGATCTTGGTTCACAATAGTTTTAGAGATATGATCTATGGAAGTTAGGGTTTTTGCAAGCTCCTCAATTTCATCTCAAAGAGGTGACCTTGGGAAAATCGTCATAACTCTCTCTCTGAGCATCGGATTGGAATTTTGTAATAAGTGGCCAAAAACAAACAAAATTTAGTTTATTGTGTATCATTTTCAGGCCCAAAGGAGGAAACAATGACATGTGGCATGCTATACAAGTTTTCTATACTAAACTAGTTCATAATTAGGTCATTGCGGGAGATTGGGCATAAATTTTCCTTGAAGAATCTAAATCGAGGTCGGACATGTGGCATTGGAAAGAAGATTCGAGAGGGATACTAAAGGACTAAAGATAAAATATTCGGGGATCCAAAATTACCGAGATACATTAGTTTCAATATCGATTTCCTTAAAAGCAAGAAAAAATGTGTGTGTTTTTTTTTCAAATTGCACAAGTTGTGTTTCAAAAATTAGTTTGAATTGATTCCAAGGGCATATTGAAGCATATATATCAGTATTGAGTTCTAAAATGGACCCTAAAAATAATTCAACATCTATTAAGCCCATATAAGGCTCTAATATGACTCATGAAGAGGAAGAAGTGCAACATGATATATCAAAATTACAAGACCAAGTGCACCAAATTTCGCTCTCACAAAGAGTAACAAAAAATGAAATGGAAGCTTTGAAGAAAGGTGTGGAGACTAAGATGTATTGTTTCAAGAAAGGCATGGAATCTAAGATGGATGATTTGAATAATGGCATGGAAGCTAAGATGGATGGCATGGAAGCTAAGATGGATGAAATGGAAGTTAAGGTTGATGAAAAAATGAAAACAGGGTTATTAACGAAAGCTCTAAAACAGGTTATTCATCTCATCTTTAATCTATTTCACCTGTATGGATTCTCTCTTGAAAAAATGAAAGACAACATGGAAGACATGAAGAATTATCTAAAAGCATACATGGAAGGATTGAAGGAAGGTTTGACAAAGTTGATACAAGAAATGATCCCTAATGGCGAAAAGGTAGTAGAGGAAACTCAATATGAGAACAAAATAAATGTTGATCATGATTTCATAAACTCTGTTGTTGGATTAAAGACCCACCATATTCCAAATATCTATATGAGGAAGTTCGATAGCAAGGATCCTGTAACATGGATACTACAAATGGAGCAATATTTTGATCTCTATAATGTGAAAAACACAAAAGGTACGCATTGAAACTTTCTATATAGAAAAAAATACATTTTTATGGTATCGATGGCTTTTCTATCGTAAAAAAATTGTCACTTAGTCAATTTTTACGTGGGAAATGATAGCACATTATGAGGATACAAATAGCAATACCTTCTTTAGCCAATTGATAAATATAAAACAAAAGGGTTCAATGGTGGAGCACATTGAGGATTTCCAAAAATTGAATATAAGGGTAGCTAATATTCGAGAGTAACACATGATTCACATTTTCATATGGAATTCAAATGATAACATCCAACATGATTTTTTCCTTTGGGAACTTGATTCATTGTAGAAGGCATTCAGGTTGACAAGAAAAATTGAAAGTAAAATTATGGCGACAAGGAATCCTACCACTCACATCTATAAATATGGAAGTGTTTATACTCCTAGACTTCAAAAACCTACAAGGTTGAAACCACAACAATTGGAAGAAAAAAAGAGAAAGGGATTTGCTACGGTTGTGATAGAAAATACGATAAAGTTCATAAGTGTTCTAAGAAGAAATTATTTTACATAGAGTGTGAAGAGGAAGAAGAAAATGAACAAGAAACTTCAAAATAAGAGGATATACACCAATAACCAACCCTAGAGAAAGAATAAATGAGTCCGACCATATTCTTCATTGAAAAAAACAAGAATTACCACTCCTCAAACTCTCAAGATAGAAGGACATATCAAGAAGAAAAAATATAATAGTGTTGATTGATCCGGGTAGTACCCATAATTTTATTCATTGTAAGGTAGCCAAGGAATTTAATTTCTTCCAATACCTAGCACACTGAGTGTCAAGTGATGGTTGAAAATGGAGGAACTATATATTTCTCTCGAAAATGTCATAATATCAAGCTAACCATGGGGGGAATATGTGTTGAATATTCCAATGCTTTCCATTCCAATGGGAGGTGTTTATGTTGTACTAGGAGTACAATGGTTACAATCTTTGGGGATGGTAGCTTTTAATTTTGAAGAAATTTTCTTGAATTTTTTTTTGAGAAGGAAAGGAAGTTGAATTACGGGGTATCACATGGAACTCAGGAAATATAATAAGCTCTAATGTCATGACAAAGCTTCTAAATAGATAGCGATGAGGCATAATTGTACAATTATGCTTAGTAGAAGTTTCAACATCAAAATCATATATTTCTCCATATATCCAAAAATTCTTGGATAATCATTCCAAGGTGTTTGAAACTCCCAAAGGACTCCAACCTATTCATGATCATGATCATGTTATTCATTTGATTCCAAGAAGAGTTCCTCCAAAAATCAGGCCTTACAGATATCCTTATTTCCAGAAGATCGAAATTGAACGTATGATTGTAGAAATGTTAGAGGTTGGTATAATTCAACCTAGTCAAAGTTCCTTCTTCGCTCCAGTAGTATTGGTGCACGACAAGGATGGATCATGGCATATGTGTTCAAATTATAGGGAGCTCAATAAGCTCACTATTAAAGATAAATTTTCCATTCCTATGATCGATGAGTTATTGTATGAATTACATGGAGCAATTTATTTTACCAAGTTGGATATCCATTCAGAATATCATCAAATTAGAATGAAGACGAGAAGATATTCAGAAAACAACATTTCGAACTCATGAGGGTCATTATGAATTTTTGGTCTTGCCTAAGTTTGGCCTTACCAATGTATCTTCTACATTTCAAAAGGTTGAGGAATTCCATTTTCACACCCTTCCTTAGAAAAATTTTGTTAGTATTTTTTGATGTAGCTGGCCTTGGAAGGATCATTTTCAACATGTTGATAGGGTGCTAAAACTGTTGGAGGAGAAACAATTATATGCAAAAACCTCCAAATGTTTCTTGTGAGTATAAGAGGTGTAATATCTGGGTCATATTGTATCTCAGGAGGGTGTTAAGGTAGACTCTAACAAAATTAAATCCATTAAGTAATGCAAAGTCCCCACAACCATAAAGTAGTTGTGAGGATTTCTTGGGTTAACAAGGTATTATCACAAGTTTGTTAAGAATTATGGGAGAATAATAGCACATCTAACAATATTATTGAAGAAAGATGCATTTTCATGGACTCCTGAAGCAAGTAAGGCCTTTGAACATCTTAAAGAGGCAATCTGCCTACACTAAAAGGAAAATACCCTCTAGCAAAGGTTATAAAGGAGGTTTCTAGTGTTATAAAACTGGCCAAAATTGTCAAAAAAACATTTGCTACAACATCCATTTTTGGTAACGAATGTTTTGGTGGAGCTTATAACATAATTTCAACAAAAATAAACAAAATTGGGTGGTCGAAGGTTGCTACAAATGTTTTTCGATCGATGCACTAATTAGATGTCAACGCACCAATGCATTGTACTATGAATGTACCGGTACTATAAAGCTACCAAGCACCGAGATGGAAAACAAATTTCAGATGCCTTGGGGCTTTTAGCAATGATCCAATGCGTGTGAGCGAGACAGTCGTGCTGGGCAAGTGGAAGGTTCATGCACAAGGCCGTTAAGGTGTAAAACTGCACCGGGCCTTGTAGGTGATACAATGCACCAGGCCGTCAAGTTATAAAAACGCATCGACACATTAAAGTAAAACCACAATGGTGTATGGAATGCCTATCAGACCATTCGGTTGGTAGTCGTCGATAAATCGCACCTAGCGTTCTAATTGGTATTGGTATTTGTGTGGTGCTCATGGGTCGTAGAAACACATTGGTGCACAATATCATACAAACACATCGAGTATTCTAATTGGTATTGGTATTTGTGTGGTGCCCATATGTCTTAGAAACACAATGGTACACATTAGCAGAAAAATGCATTAGTGCACAATAAATAACTCACCGGTGTTCATTTTGTATTTTTTTAGAAACATTGACACATGATCGGTGCAATTATTGTGATTTTTTTAAAATTCATTATTCATCAAAAGTCAACACATATATTATAAAAATATTCATATCAAATAAATTTTTATTAGTGCATTTGAATATCATGTTTAGATTAATTTTTTTATATCATATCATCGGGATTTTTCATATCTTCATTATAATATTTAATCATCAATATATTAAATCAGCGGTGTAACATTTCACAATAAAAATAGAGAATGCAATAGAATAAAGTAAAACATAATTTATTATATATATATATGAATGAGACACTCTTTCGCATACAAAATGGGACAATTGTTGGTATCCCTTTGTCTTTCAATTGGGACACTATGTCCATTAATTAAACAAAATGTACGATTTCACAAACAAATATTTCAAAAAAATATAACACGTTGCTTTGACATCCAAACATATTTATCACCATTATTCGACTGGAAATGTTGTCACTATTAAAGCTACTTCCATGACTTGGGTCATTTTGAGGAATTTTTTTGTTCATGGTGTTTATTGTTTTTCTTCTTCTTCAACTTCCATCTACAAACATAAAAAATAAACTCTAATCGGTGTCTATACATTGGTGAGAATAATGAAAATTGAAATATTAAATAAAATACATCAATGTAAATCAAAAAGAAATGTACCATAGTAAGGATTGACTCATGAACTATACACATTCTTTCAAAACCAAATTTTATGTCATCTTTCAAAAATTCATTTGTTGGCGCAGTTCCATACTTTGTTTCCGCTAAGTTTTATACCCCATAACAAATCATATATTTAATATAAAAAGATTTTTTTTGTTCTACTATTTATAAACGAAGCTAAGTAAAACAATATCAATAGATGCTTACAAATTCCACAATTAATTTATGATATACCAACATATCTTTCGACAAACCATATTTAACCCAATGTCAATCAATTTGTATCATGGTTCTTCTTTGTATATTAGCACCTATTTGAAGACATTAAATGATGATTGTTGTAAGACAACTTAAAAATATACAAAAATTAAATCTAGTTAAGTTGATATAAGGAAGTAACATCACTCACAAACTTAGATATCAACCCTTTTGTTCCTTGTCATCTGTTTTATGTGTTGAATGGATTCCATTTTCTTTTCTTTTCTGCAAGAAAAATACTTGAAAATTATATTTAATGTTAAATTTTTTATTTATTTTACCTAATTGAAAAATTCAATGCTTATATATTACATTTGAGGCACGTTGTTGTTGATATGGCTCCTAGTGCGATGGAATTATGTCCATCTATTTTATCATCTCCTTGTACACCTTGTTGGACATTCCTACTAGCATATTTATGATATTAGCTCGTTCATCCTTTGAGATTTTCATAATCTTCCTGAAAATGTAACATGAAAACAAACTATTTAATTTTTATCTTGATATATGAAAAGTAAATATAACAAAAGTGATATTTCTAAATGATGACTTTCTAGTAATATATACATATAATTCTAGAAAAAAATATAAAGGAATATTATATTTTCATTCCTTCTTCTTTTTTTGAGTGTTTTTTCTATTAAAAGCCTGACATGTCTCATTGACCAATTCTCTAGAAAATCATCACATAGTTTAGATAAAATCTGGTTCTTGGAATCATTAGATTGGGTTTTGCATTGTAAGTGGCAATATCGTCTACACATTCGTTCCATTAGATCCCTCAAAGTTTTGTAAAAGTTTTCCCCCCTTTCGTTAACATCCAACACTACTCCAAATCATTTAAAGAGAATTTCATTTTCATGTGCATGTTCTGTTTTTTTTACATAGGGCACACTGATTAAAAATATATATATATTAAATCTTTCTTTATCAAACGAGTACGTGTGCGGTGCGCTATAATAAAATAGGGCACCGGTTCGCTATTTTACACAGGGCGCACCGATTAAAAAAATTATGTTTTTTAAGAAAATCATGCAAGAGTCGACATGGATTGGGATTTGACTCGACAAATCGTCCCGGGGGTTATATTTCACACACACAAAAACACACACACACACACACACACACACACACACACACACATATATACATAGTAATAAAAACCCTCTAAATCTAAAATGAAAAGCCCTAATTGTGAAGTCGCAAAAACAAGAAGAAGCAAGTGTAGCAACTAGAAGAATCAAGGGTTTAGCATAAGAATTGATTTTTTTAAATGCACGGAAAAAATTTAAAATTTTTACTTACCATGTATTAAATTAAACAGAAACTATAAAAAAAACAATTGCTACGATGAAAATTTAACATTTTTACTATACTACAAGGTTTGAATCACCGAGATGTTGGAAATTATGATTCTCTAAATAGTTTTGTTGTTCAAAAGTATTTCACTGCTCCACGATGCTCTCATGCTCTCTTGCTCCAGGGTATGTCTCTAGTGAAAATCTCTCCTTGAATATTTTTGCAAAAAATAATGAAATAATGAATAGTTTTTACTATTTAAAGAATTTTTTTATGAAATTAGATTTCCAAAAATAAATTTTCGCCCATTTTTTGATTTACTTCTTTTTTTCATTTAAAAAAAATAAAGTTGTACTTCTTTATTTGTAGCTATTCGGCGTGTTTGTTATCTAACCACATTTGTGCATCAATTAATAACACTGCTATTTGGTGCATAGTAACTAAAACACACCGGTGCGGTTAATTGTACATTAGCACCGATAATAAGAAGTCCATTTTTAAGGCACCAAAATTAATTTTAGCTATGTACACCAAAATTTATTGTTGATTTTTCTCGGATGCATGGAGAAAATATCATAATTATATCAAATGGACAATTCTTCAAAATCCAACTTGTTCCATGATATTTGTCAATTTCCATCACAGAGTTCTCCCTATCTATCTCGAGACGTAATATTTACTTCAAATTTTATTTATATTTTTATGATCTAGCGATTTTTTTTAATCCATGTCAATCAGCTCAATAAATTTAAGGTATAAAAAATTTTTCGGGTTCATGTAGATTCATAATCAAGTTTATATGCACAAAATATTCAAACATCTCCAAAATGTCGGAAGCTCTTATCGGGGAGAATTATACCGCAAGGCGCATTTGGTAGATGAAAATAGATAGTCTGCTTCACTACCGCCAATCATAACATTTCATTTCATAGCCATAATTCTCGAGAAAATGATAGTAATAATAATTGTTGAGAAATTTCCCATTGGGATGAAAAGGACATATATATTTTATAACCTACCATATTGGGAGCATCTTAAGATTACCCACTTATTAGATCCCATGCATATATTTAAAAAATGTTTCATATTCTTTATGGAGGCACATATCATCGAAACAAAGTGACACATTGGTTGTTAAGAAAGATATTATTACTTCCAAAACTAAAAATAAACATTGGCCAAGATGATTAGAAAGTACAAGATCGAGAGCGAGTGTGCGAGTCCCTCTAATTCATGGTATTTCAAAGAAGATGATGTCCCATGGATTTTTAAAAAAAAATGATCTTTCTTTGGAAAAGGAATTTATAATGGGTGTGAGGGTGCCATATTCATATGGCTCTTCACTACGACGCTGCTTCACCGTGGATGACCTTTTGTTGGGGTTGAAATCACGTGACCATTTAAATCTTCTAAGAGCGGGTATAATGTCAAAAGCATGATGTTATTATTTGTTATATTAATAAATTTTATCCCATGCAGAGATCATCAAACATAAAAAAAATTTGTATATTATTGCATGTGTTTATAACTTTGTAGTGTCATTATCCTTTGTTTGTTTGTGGTTGTGTGAAAAATTAATTCCCCCAAGACCTAGGATGTGCCATATCTAAATTATCTACATTTGTACGTTGGGTCACATCAAAGGAGATTCACATGGCTAGCATTCCACAGTGGCGTCAAGAGATAGTTTATATTGTTTGTATGTTTGAGAAGGAACCGCCGATGAGTTTCATGGACTTGCAAGTTAATCTTCTAATACACCTAGTAGATGAGGTTGAATTAGTTAGAGTGGTTTCTTTTCATTGGATGTTCTTCTTAGAGAGGTACATGAAGAAATTGAAAGGTTTTGTTCGACAAAAGGGAAAAGCTCGAGGGGTATATCATAGAGGGGTACATATCGTATGA
Organism: Pinus albicaulis; assembly: GCA_034641835.2. Taxonomy (NCBI): domain Eukaryota; kingdom Viridiplantae; phylum Streptophyta; class Pinopsida; order Pinales; family Pinaceae; genus Pinus; species Pinus albicaulis. The sequence goes on from JAXQQM020075472.1 coordinate 88,672, forward strand.
GTCTTTCTATTATGCCGGTGAGTACATCAAGAAGATCGACAATAGATCGAGGTGTGGTGATTTGGGACAATGAAAGGGATGAAAACAAAAGAGAAGGGGAGTTGCTCCAAAAAAAATACGAATTGGAACTTGATAAGGAGTAAGCGAATTATAATTTTTCAAACTTACACAAATTAAATGTTCATGTTGAAATTCAAAATAATGTATTCTTAGATCTCATATGTACTATATGTCGGATTGATTTCATCGGTGAATGCATAAATTCAAGCAATTAATAAATTCATTCTTTACAATTCAAGTGACACAACCATGGGTCCCATTATACGAACAAAAGAGGATGAAATGGGATAGTGATATGAAATAATTGAGATGGTTGAATGGTAGAAGTGTGCCTTATCCCGATCATTTAAAATAAAATATGCAAAAAAAATATGCCCCAACGGTTGGGTTGTTGACCATGTCAAAGAGAAATATGGAGCAACCCAGGTTGTTACACGTGTGTTGAAGAGGATGTGCTAGACGTATGGATTGGGTGCACCCACTAGGTAATAATGCACATTTTAAAAGTAATTACATCTATATTTCATATTTTAATAGTTGGGTTATTATAAGACACATGACACTATGATTTTTTAACTTTTTTTATAGGTCAATTTGTTCCCATATATGTGGGCATATGGATACCATTTTCGCACGAGAAAATTTCGATGATGGACACATGACACAAGACTCGTGGAGTGGAAGTCACTTTAGATCAATCTAGTCAAGCTATCCGACATGATCAAAACCTAGTATAGGGGACATTAGGTTATGCGAGAAAGATACAAGAGATCATTGAAGTGGATTTCTCTTCTTTCCAATGTGTTATTCTTAGGGTGCAAGTGGTGGGACACCTTTGATCAGAATAATTTAAATCAAGATCATGATAATAGGATAATATGTATCAACTCTAGAAACATGTGGGATGAAGCTAAGGAGCCCTATGTTTCCCCAAACACTGCAACCGGGTGATTTTTTACCCATATGTGTTGGATAGGGATTGTTGGTTCATATTGAGACATGGCCCTTGAACAAAACATATTTTTGAGAACAATATTGTTATCATGCCAAGCGAGATGGAAGATAATGACGAGTGATCATGAGAATCGAGAGTGATATGGTACATGTGTTATTTCATAAATTATATTTTTTAAGATGGGTTTTTATAAAGAGGATGACTTAATTACCTTATAACTAAGACTCTTTTTTTTGAAACATTATATTGTGTATTTTGAATTAATTGGTTCACATTGTGTGAATGTTAAAATCATTTCACTTGACAATTTGCAATTATGTTGATCTCCAAAACAGTGGCGTGCTATATAAAGTTATTTTTTTTGTAATGTCAATTCCTAAAATAATACAACTAATTGATTGATTTAAATGTGTGTGAATGATATCTTCAAAATGGATAATGCTTTTTTGGTATGTAAGATCATAATTAAATAATGATAATTCTAAACATGAATGTAAGCATTATTTTCTAAACTTTATTATGTTACGGAAATTCATATTATTAATCTAGATTTGTTATTTTACAATTATTTATATTCATAAAAATTTGCAAATTTACAATTATGGTAATTTAACAATATTTACGATATACGTTTTACTTACAGTAGTAATTATGGTTCAAATTTGACAATTAATTTACAATTTTAAAAAATTTACAAATTTAAAAATTTTGATAAAATTGAATGATGACAATACACACAATTACAATTACAATTTTACAAATATTTTGCATACAATTACAATTACAATTTTACAATTTCATATACAATTATAATTACAATTAAAATTAAAATTAAAATTACAATTACAAATTAAAATTAAAATTACAATTACAAATTAAAATTAAAATTACAATTTTACATACAATTAAACTTAAAATTTTGATTACAATCACGACATAATATTTAATAAATATCATGATTTAATATTAAAAATAAACATCATGATCATGATAACCATAGTACAAAAATCATATTCGACTAAAATACAAATTCAAATTGGCTAACATCATCTAATAATCGTGATCATGATCATCTAACAAAACACAAGCGTTGTATAACATCATCACAACACAAACATCAAATATACATCTCATATAAAATAAACGCTACCATATACATATCTATCTACAAGCATATTAAATGAACATATCTAACATGACCTAACAATATACACATCATTATGAACACCAACATGTAAATTAAGTACATCAACATGAACATAAAATACATGGAAATATATATATATATGTGTGTGTGTGTGTGTGTGTGTGTGTGTATTTATATATATATAATTGTATAATGTCAAAAATATACAAATATAATATAACCGTATATAAATTTCAAATATCCGGTGGTCACATCAATACTAGTACTAGTAAAGCCACTGTCGATGGTGCAATCTACTCGGGAAATTCCCGCTAATGACTCATCAATGGAGAAGCCTACTAAGATGTGGATGGTGCGGCATGTGATGATGGAGCTGCCTCCTTATATGGACCCGCCTACTCGGGATCGGGTTCTTGCTCGCACTAAGTGTCCGCCGAGGTGGTGTAGACTTATTAGACGATGCTCGTTGATCGAGTTGCGTGCTCGCTTCTCATCATGATATTTTTTCATAAGGTGAAGGAGGAGGAGTTTGAGTAATATAATGATAATCACTACCCTCATGATCATGATCATCAAATGAGGCATTGCTTTGTCGTGAATCTCCGGGACTCCTACCCCTCCTAGCCCACGCCAATGCTCTAGAAGCTCCAACGTTATAATGCATGAGGGTCAACATATCGCGAGGCAAGCCACTCCAAATTTGTGTGAGCCTATGATTAGCATAAATCCCTTTGATCATAACCGGGTGGACTCACTCATCAACTAGCGATCGAAAGAGTTGGTCACACAACTCCATCCTAAATCTTATGTTCAACCTATGCCTCAGCCAGCAGTATCTACACCCGATTAGGGTCGGGTCTATCATCCCGATCTTCTACCTCTCGTCATCTCCTCATCATCAACATATACACCTAGATAATTTGTAGGGGTGGAATCTCATCCCCAACAAATGTCCCAATATCTGCAAAATATATGGTACACAAAAATAATAATTAGACATTTTCATTAAACAATTTAATAAAACAAGTTAAGGAACGTGTTATAATAAATTGATAATTCTACTTAATTAATTAAGAAAATAAAATCAAACTATATTAATTTAAAGAAAACACTAATATTACCTCTCATGTCAGGTGGCTCATCCTACATGAAGAGAATGTTGTCACACTTTCACCAATCCAGCGGCATGCGGACATGGCACAATAACGAAGGAGCGATCATCAACACTTTGGATAGAAACTCAAGTGCATGAGAACATATCTTGACGGAAATTTATACTAGCCCCTCTTGGGCATCATTTGGCACCCAGATTTATATCCGTACATGAAGCATCAACCTACGAGGCTATCGAATAAAAGTAGGCCTCATCTCTGGAAACCTCTCAAAAAAATAAACAGAATAACTTTGAAGAAAAAGGGAAGGTCAACCTCCCATGTTCCCGAGAACGATGACTATATAATGTTGTACAAAACTACTACAAAAAAAATGACGAGACCATCTCACAAGTCTTTGTCCCTAGAATAAAGAATCAACATAAAATAAATGCGGGAATCTAATGTGTTTCCTATCGATGATATAGTGTGAGATGGTCGTCAACGATAGTGAGAGGCACCTCACCTCCTCTGCAGACAAATGAAGCAATATGTAATCGACCAACAAGCACCCGAAAATATGCGGGAGAAGCTATATCATTCCTAATGTATCTCCGGGAGTACCCCAACTAACTCCCCTGTTTGCATAGCCGACGGGGGACATCCGGGAACTCAAGAAAATCCTTCCCTCTCCTAGATAGGACAGGTAATGAGATATATTTCCTTGTCAATGGGTGCTTACCACTGGTCAAGACCGACCCAAAAATCCTATCGATGGGTATTCTACACGAAGATGATTTATCGCAATAACCCACTATGGCCCTTTAGGGATGTAGCCTCCTCATAAAACTTGAGGAGGCCTACCTCCTTTAGGGAAAAATTGGGTGTTTGTAGTAATAGGGCAAGGGTACATAAGTCTCTCCCTCTCTCCTCGCCTCCCAAGGGTGAATCACATTATACTAGTCCTCCTTATGTTCTTGTTGTTCCCTTTGTTCTCTTTGTTGACGTCGATGAATGATTCACATATTAAATACATTTATTTTATTAAATTAGACATGTATTTCAATATATATATAATTTTTTGAAAAAAAAACGGTCGGTGATCCCAAAATAATAGTCACACACCGATAGCGGTGTGTAATTTTTTTATTGTGTACTCTCCCTTGGTGCACATGGAAATTGTTCACACATCAAGAAACATAAATTGTACTTTTTATGTGGTGCATTGATGAAACTACTTGCCCCGAGGTAGATAGTTTAGTCAACACAATGCCCGACAATAATTCATGGTCAACGATGTGGTCATTTAAAGCGACCGCATCGTTGAATATGTACCTGGGTTCGGGAGGGCGGTCCGTTGACCAAACTATGTTCCCTAGGGCGAATAGTTAGTCAGCGCACCACCCTCCTAACTGTCGAGTGCATGGTCAATGGTGCAGTCCCATGTAAATGACTACATCATTGACTATGTGCTGATATTAGGAAGGAGGTGCGCTAACCTAACTATTTGCCCTACTGGGGTGCATAGTTTTGTCAATGAACCGCCCTCCCAACATTGATGCATAATCAACGGTGTAGTCGTTTAAACGATCGCACGACCATGTAAATTTTTTTAAAAAATAATTTTATGCGTTTTTGGTACCGCAACGAGACCCCGGTTTCGATTTCCGTTAGCATCGTTTGTAGCGTGCAGCTAATAAATTTCATGAGCAACACCGCAATCGATGCAAGCGAAATGGCTCAACAGCACCACGTAATAATTGGTAAATTTTAATGTTTTTTTACAATTTTGTGGTTGTGTGTGCATTATTGAGGAGAGGGTGAGACCAATAGTGTTGTAGAGAAATTTTGATAGTTCCTATGCATAGGAAAGAGACCTCGAGAGGCCCTATGTTGTTGTGTGAGAAGAGGCGAAAATTCTTATGCAGAAGCAGGGGAAGGTTGCATGTTGAATGTATGCTATTGAGAGTATAGAGATGAGAATATTATGATTTTTGTTTTGTGGATAGTGTTACATGGGATATTATGAGTGACTACGATTGAGAAGAATAATGATCTAATGCGAGTGAGGATAGGAGAGATAATGTTGTGTGGGAAAGGGCTATGGAGAGCTGAGATGATATCAGAAACACTGGATGCCATGTACAATGAACATTATTTTCCTTATTGAGTGTGTGTTGGAGCTTGCATATAGGAAGTTGGTGCTTGCATCTCTAGTGGGTGTTTGAAGAAAACTTGGGGTTTGGTTCCTCTTGCAACTTGGTGCTTGTTTTATGAATTTAAAGGGTAAGTTCCTTAGATCAAACACCAAAGGTCACCGCTCAAAAAATATACCAAGTATTAGTACACTAGTATTTGACGTGGTTAAAACCCTCAAAAAAGGGAAACAATCCCAGACCTAAGCGGATTACAACTACTTGGAAATTTATTAATATAAATAAAGAAAATTTACATAAGCTTCTCTCATAAATAATTATTAGAGAAATGACCCTCCATGCTCTTTAAATAGAGATCATGGACCAATCGAGTGTTAAGCCACGGATTAAGTGTCAATAATACCGAGGAGAGAATGAATCGTCGAGATCACTACATATTGTGATTGTTGGATTATAAGTTACAAATGTACATGGTAAATAAACACACTTTACCTAACTCTATGCTAGACCAAGTTATACTTAAATATTTCCTATGTGTCGAAATATCCTAACACCCCCCCCTTAAGAAAAAACTTGGGATAGGATTGAAGAATTTACAAAGGTGACACAATAGAAGACTATTTCATATGTGTGAAAATATCCTAACATCCCCTTAAGAACAACTTGGGATATGATTGAAAGATTTACAAAGGTGACACTATAGGAGAAGGAAGGAGGCATTAGAGCCTATCCCCCCTTAATGATAACTTTCGTGAACTCGAAGCATAGATCTAATTTTGGTAAACTTCATTTTTGTGAGAGCCTTTGTAAATATATCAATGACTTGATCATTGGTTGAACAATAATACACTTCAAGAACACGATCATGAATGAGATTTTAGATGAAGTGTATACTCGTACTTCAATGTGTTTCATGCACAGATGTTGAACTGGATCTTTGCATAGTTGAATGGCACTACGATTATCACACCAAAGTGTAGTTGGATCTCGCTAATGAATACCAAATTTGGTCGGGGATACGACGAAGCCAAGGACTTCCTTATTGGCTCCACCTACACCACGATACTCTGCTTCTACCAAATAAAGAGAGATGGCACTTTGTTTGTTATAATACCATGTAATAGGCCCTAAACCAAGAGTGAATTCATAACCTGTAGTATACTTTTGATCATCGGGGTCACTAACCCAATCAAAATCGGTGAAACCAATCGCAATGGAGATTCTCCTGCACTATAATGAATATCGAAATGAATAGTACCTCACATATATTGAATTATTATTTTAGCTAATTTCTAATGACTTTCATGAGGTTGGTGCATAAGCGAAAACAAAACTAACGGGAAAAGGAAATGTCAAGACGGGTATGGGTTAGATGCAAAAGTTTACCAACAAGTTGACGGTATAAGGTAGCATCAACTTCGAGGGGAATTATAAGTGACTAAAAAGCTTGACTCCGGACTAAAAGAGAGAAGGGCTCGGCTTATAGTCTTCCATGCGAAAGTGGCATAGAAGATGACATGCATACTTGGGACTGAGAAAGGGTAATACCTTCTTTGGATTGCAAGACTTAAAGACCAAGGAAATAATGCAAGTGTCCTAAGCACTGCCATTTTGAACTTCTTTTTGAGGCTAGAATTCACATGGTTTATATGGTTTGGATCACTACCGGTAAGGATAATATCATCAACATAAAGTAAAAGGATGATTAAGGACTTACCCACTTTCTTGGTGTAGACGGTGTTTCTAGAATGACATCTAGAGAAGCCATTATCTAAGAGAAATCTATCATTTTTTGGCATACCAAGCCCGAGGGGCTTGTTTGAGACCATAGAGAGACTTCCTAAGGTGAAATATAGGGCTAGAGTCATGTTGGATAAAGCCATGGGGTTGTTCCATGTATATTTACTCATGCAAATCCCCATGTAATAAGGCGTATTTAGCATCCATCTAATAGACTTCCCATTTAAAGGATTCGAGCAAGGGAAAGAAAAAGACGGGTAGAATTCATTTTGGCAATAGGGGAGAAGGTTTTAGTATAGTAAATCCATTCAACTTGTGAAAATCATGTAGCAACAAGGCAAGATTTATGTCTATTCACTTTTCCATCTGGTCCAAAATTTGTTCAATAAAATCATTTTCATTTGACAAGTTTTCTTCCCTTTGTAAGAGCAATAAGATCTTAGGTATCGTTTGCCAATAAGGAGCGATATTCTTCATTCATAGCTGCATCAATTTTGGATGACTGCGAAGCTTCTTCAAATGTGTGCCCGGACTAGGATTTTTTGGAACTTGAGCCAATAAGGAAGAGATTCTTTTGAACCGAGAATGTGTATGACATTGATCCGTAGGGTCACATATAAGAGAACTTGTTGCATCTCGAGTAGAGCGGGCACATTTTGGAAGGTGTGGATATGAATGAATATCTTGAGGAGAGGTGGAGGAGGATTTTTCATCCTCACTGTCATCAACGAGAACTAGAAGGAATGCTATCAAAAATAGAAGAGATAGAGAGAGGTGGCGCATATGCCGAATGAGGCTTGCAATCCAAAGATGGCACACCCACCGAACTAGGCTCACGGGCTCGATATATTTTCATCAAATTTTACATCTCTTATAATGATTACATTTTTTTTCATTTTGGTTGAAGAATTTCATATCCTTTGAAATATTTAGAATATTAAAAAAAAATGCATTTTTCACTCTTAAGTTCTAAAGCTTTGTGTTTTGCATTTGGAATATGGGCCCAAGCTTCACTTCAAAAAAAATGAAAGTGACTTAGATCTAGTTTGATTGAGCTCCAAGATTCTTCTAGAGTTATATTACTTAAAACCTTAGTAGGAGTGTGATTTACTATGTAATTTTCACGAGTTTAATTCCTTCTACCCAAAAATTAATACTAAGTCCTTTAGATTGAATCATACAATTAGTCATGTTTCTTTTTTAGAGCATGATTTTTCCTTTCAGCTACATCATTTTGTTGTGGAGTATATGGAATAGTATGTTGTAATTGAATTCCATGCTCGGTGCAAAAAGTGGATATATTTTTTTTAACATATTCTCCTCCATTGTCAAAACTCAACTTAAGAATGTGATTTCCATATTGTTTCTCAAAAAAAGGCCTTAAAGGTGAAGAACATGTTCAAAAATTCACTCTTGAGTTTTAAGAAGCATACCCAAGTGCATCTGGAAAAAATCATCAATGAAATTTAAGAAGTACTTGCGACCAAAGAAAGAAAGAACTGGAAGTGGACCACATAAATCACTGCTGCACAAGTCAGTAAAGGGAAATGAAGCATGCCAAGAGGCATGTTTGTCAAAACCCATCCCTGATGATGTTTTCCGGTACACATGTGGAACAAACACCATCTCGGTAAGATACCATAGGAATACCTATCACCATATTTTCTTTACATAGGGTTTGAAGAGAGTGATAGTTTAAGTGACCAAATCGCTCATGCCAAATTTTTCTCACTTCATTAGTATGAGCAAAAAAAACCGAGGTAAGACATGATGACCCAAATTTTTCAAACTTATACAACCTTTCAGGAATCATCCAAAATTATAGTAGCTAAAATATGTATTGGATCTCCTAGGTACTTAATTACAACATCATGAGGTGATAATTCTATTGTTTTTCCCTTCACCCGAATGATTTATCATATAAATAGATACAATTTTGCAGGATAAGGTAGGAACACATAATACATCATTAAACTGAACATTATATATATGAATGGTTCCAAAACCTACAACACTAAGAGATATATCATCACCAAAAAAAAATTCTCTTTCTCATTTCGAACAATTACAGAATCATTTTACTAGCTTACTTGGTGTAAAGTTACTTTATGAGAATAGAGGTCTTGGGTTCAATTCTATTCGTCAAAAAGCGGTGTACTTGATCTATGATCTGTTTGTGAGTGGTGACCTTTGGTGTTTGATCTAAGTAACTTACCCTACTAAATTCCTACACTTGCATAAATCCAAGGAGTTATAAGTTGGTGCTTGCAACAAATCCATGAAGTTGGTGCTTGAGAGGGTTCTTCTAGTAGGCCGATCAAGTGTCTACAAAAGGAGGGAGTTGGTGCTTCCCATTATTAGGTGCTAGCAAATAATCAAATAAATCTTGTTGTTTCCTATGTGTGGTGGCTCACAAAGATATTGATATAATAGTGTAGGGTTCTCTCATTTTACATCAATAACAAAAAAAACCTTTGGTAGTTTTTTTTCCCGGGAAGGGTATCCACCTTAAACCTCTGTGTGTCATTTTCTTGCTACTCATGATGTGTATGATTTCTTTGGTTGACATGGCTATTGCTATTTTTTGTTTATGGTTTATCTCATATGATGGATACCAAGTTTGAATGAGTAAATATAGATTGGAATAAAAGTTTAAGTTATCCTTAATACTGGAGTTCACCCCCCCCCCTCTCAATATTAACATTGTTTCCAATAATTGCTATCATAGCCAAGTTCCTTTAGGAACATCTTAATCGCTTAAAGGTAGATCAAAGGGAAACAATGGCTAATCAAACATGGCTTACATGAAGAGAGTTTCACTTTAAAATGGATTAGAGTATGTACTATGGAATATTAGAATGGAATCATATTAAATGGATTTGGATGTTGAAGTTAGTGATCCTTATTGCATGGAGAAAAGAGTGAGCGAACGGAGAGGCCAATGAAATCATCATGAAAGGAAATTTTAAGGCAGAAGTCGATAAAGTAAGTCATTATGAGACAACCAAGGAAACGTTGGAAAAATTTCAAGCTACATATAAATAGAGGAGGTTGAACAACATTGTTTCTCAAGTAGTAAACGATAACATGAAAATGGTGGAGTTGGAAATGATAAAAAAAAGAAAGAGAAGGAAGAAGTCGAAGAGAGCATCCCGAGAAAATAGATGTTGAAAAAAATTGAGGATTATTCTTCTAATAAGGAAGTTTCTGTGCATCATACTCATTTTGATGATGAAGAAGTCTCAGAAAGGATACCATGCTACTCTAAAGAGAGACCTAAATTTGTAGCAATAGCCAATGAGTGTACCTCAAAGGAATTAGAGAGATCCTAGGTTTGCTCATCCATAGGAGAAAATAAGAGTACATGATGTAGTGATGAATATGGGATACCATTAGGGGAACTTTGAGGTATAAAATGGGCCTCCTAAGAAAAATGTACAAAAAAATAAACTTTATAAGAACCAATAAGATTCAAGATGATGATGTCAACCATTGGGGATGATTCTCATTTTTTAAGTAAAAGGGTAAAAATATTAAAAAAATAATAAAATAATAAAACTACTTTTTCAACTTGTATTTTCAACTTACCTCCCAAATTTTTTTACTCAAATTTCGAGCGGGAGTATTCGTTGGATGAAAATTTTAATTCCTCATCGAAGGAGTACCCATGTTGCATACTTTTGATGGACCCTGCTACACAAAAAATCAGAAATACATAAAAACGTGATTGTAATAACGTTTTTCATGTATTTCTCATTTTTCGTGTAGCATGACCCATCGAAAGTATGCAACATAGGTACTCATTGGATGAGGAATTAAATTTTACATCCAATGAATAATCTCACTCCTAATTTGAGTAAAAACTTTGGGAGATAAATTGAAAATATGAGTTGAAAAAATAGTTTTTTCTTTTTTCATGTAATCAAATATTATTTTATTATTTCCAATATTATTTTATAATTTCCTTAGGAGGCCCATTTTAGACCTCAAAATTCCCCTAATGTTATTAGAGCTATGGAACATCCTATGGTCACATAGAGGAATCTAGATGTTTGTGGTGGCTCGACTAGCACCTTTTTATAGTGAAGAGAAGGATCTATATGAAATGATCTACTTTATAAATAATTTGATCTCTAATCTAAAGGATATCAAAGAAATATTAAAGGAAAATATCAAGCGGGAGGATCAATTGAAAATTTATGAGCTTGAGAATGAGAATTTGAGCAAAACAACGAGTTGATGTAAATTATTAAAAAGAAGAGGATAGTATATTGTATAGGAGGATAACCATTCATCTAGGTGAAATGAAGTAGTCTCATTGAGAAATGACTTATAAAAAGTAAAATAAAATTTGTTATCAATACCATAAGCTTGATGAGCATGCACAAAGTATTTTAATGAGATGCTTGTTAGCGAGGATCCCCTCTCATCAAAGCTAGTTTGGGTTTCAAAGAAAATACAAGCTCCAAGATTATGAAAGTTGAAGGGTCAACTTCCTACGTAAAGGAAGTTCAATGTTATAACAATAATAGAGGAAAAATAATTTGTTGTAATTGAGCAAAAAAAAATAAATTACGGCAGAAATAATAAAGAATTTATCCAAAGAAATAAACATAAAAGGTTAGGAACAAATCATTAACATAAGCACAAATGTTTATCACGGAAAAACCCTAAATGCGAGGGCAAAACCCAACCAATGAAATTTCATTAACCATTGGCCACAACCCACGGCCAATGCGGCCAAGTGAGCCTTCACCGCTCACCTCCGGGCTTACATTACAATGAAGTCTTCCCTAGCCTTTTATAGGCTCCATTACATACAATACCATAGGGCTAAAACCATGGGTGCACAATACCATGTGCACCAAAACCACTACTTGTTTACCCTATTCAACATTGACTCTACCCCGAGTCATGTTTACCTAACAATTACCCCCTTAAACTTGACTTGGGGATTATTGACTAAATCCATCCAAAATTGCTAAGTGAGACAACCCCGCTCACTATAGCCCTTTCCCCCCCCCCAATATTTTTACCCGGGGTAATTGTTAACTTGACATCCCCCATCACCTAGGTCTAACCTAGACTTTACCAATGATTATCCATGGGTATGCATGCCATACGAGGTCTTACGGAAGTATGCCCATTTACATACAAAACATTAACTCCATTATAATAATTTTTTTTTCAATTTTTCTATTCTTTGTATGACCATTCTCTACATTCATTCATGATGTCCTCTCTAAAGAGGACATCATATTTTTTACATCAATCTGCTTTGAATTATTTGTTGTGTTAGTACATATGACATCAATGTCCATATAAAAAGAATCCATCTACGGATTACATGGGTCACTAGCCTCTATAACTACCGAGTCCTCTAGGAATTCTCTTCAGATACATGGTTCATCAATTTTTAATTAATCCACCTTCACATCTTGCTCTCTCATTTTTACAAGGCATCAATTGCATTTCACCTTTCCATGTTCTTCTTCACCCTTTCACAACACAAGCACATCTGACTTTAGCTTGGATGCTGACCTTACTACCACCCATAGCACGTCGGTGCCCAAAACTCATGTGATCGAAGTATTGAGTGCATTTCCATGGTGGGCCTCATCGGGTACTTTCTGTGGCCTCCTCATCCTCCTAGGTGTAGTAAAGATTTGATGGCTTTCCTTTCTCTCCTCGTTCGACGCAACAGAGGTGAAAAAACCTCACTTCTTCGACCTTAATTATATATCCACGATCATCGTTCTCCTCCTAGCTTGCACAACTCATTCCCATTGTGACTCCACATGTGCTCCCACTACATTTTCACTCGAGTGTGTTTCGATGGCTGCATTTCGCCCTCCAATGCCACACACTACATCAAGAACACAGATCCTCGGACATCATGCTCGAAGATAATTCCCCTCCTTGTGCACGCACGTCTCCTTCACAGATCTTAGCTAACCAAATCAACGATTTTATGTTTTGAAAGGTCCTTTTGGAAGTATTTCCTCCCGATGACAATGTTGATGTCAAGCCTCTCGACATTATGAGCTAGGATCTAGAAAATGATGACACAACCCTCAGCCTTATGCGATCCTGCTCATTCTCTAAGGTTGAGTTGTTGTCCGTTGTGAAAAAACATGTTACCCTCTCACATGGCATTTGTGTCCTTCACACATCCATTCATCCAAAGCTCTGCCACCCTATTCACACAAAAAATTCGATGTGTAGCTTCTCTGCACGGTCGGCAACCTACAAAGTCGAGTCGACAGCGGAGACTCGCGATCTTTGTGCCGCTTCACCATCGCCTTCCTAGAATTTCAATATGGTGCATGAATCTTCCAAGTGGTCCTATATGTTGATTTCCCGGACCTCGAAACATGCGGATCATAGCCCTTCCATAGATTCGCACGGATACGTAGCCGATATCCATACCAATGCATCGTTTTCCTCATCAAACTTTTGTATTTCACTTTAGTCGACCAATCCTCTTTGTCTAGAGCTCGATACATACAATTTTCATTCTCCTCTACTACCACGATTGATTTTTCCTATGTGGTAGCTCACACATTCTCCACCTCTTTTCCCGACTATGCCATGATCTTTTAATTATGCGGCCTCTTCACACCGAATCATTTCTCTCCAACAATTTCTATCCATGCTTCATCTTCGATCACGAGGTCTTACTGATTGGATCCCCTACATACATATCAGATCTATAAACAACCTGACGATGATTTCATCGAGCCTTATAAACCCTTACATTCCCGATTCATATCCGCATCGATGAAACAAATATTATCTTCATTCACGAGAGCCAATAAAACCTTTGGCTCAAAAAAACATCCCTTTGAAGCCAACACTTACCTACGATAACGGTTGTTAGAATTTCTCTCGATGAAATTATTTACTTTTTCCTACGGTAAATTCTAACATGTTCTAACAACAATAGAGGAAAAAAAAGTTGTTGAAATTCAACAACAAAAAATAAAGCATCAACCGCGGGAGAAGAGAAAATCTAGCAACAATATGCTAAGAAGTAATAACAAGGAGAACAGAGAAGAGAGAGAAAGCAACAATAGGGAAAATAATTTTTTTGGACAACAACAACAATGAGGTCAAAAATAAAATAGAGCTAGCTAGCGAGAAATAAAGGTGCAAGGGAGAAATGCAAACTATCATTAAAAGCACATGAACAACCATGAGAGGTCCTTTCCTCCTCAAGGAAAAAATACTTCAAAGAAAATGGATCTTCAATCCTCAAACACCTTTTATGTATATTTTTTTTCTTGCAATAATTTTTTCACATAAATCCATATATGGTAGATGGCATGCGAGGAAAAAAAATGTGTTGCATAGCAACAACTCCAAGAACACACAAAGTTTCTAGAATAAAGCATGTTCATTATGAGGTAAGTTCATATAGTAATGTTGCCAAGAAAACAATATTTTTTACTCCATTCCTAAGCCCTATTGAATGCTACATTTTTTGGAAATTTTGGGCACAAGGCAGGTGAACTAAAAATATAACGAGAATGAATCCCACTTCATAGATGATGCAATAGAATGAAACAAGTAAGCCAATGAGGTTGATGAGAGATAAAATATGCAAAGGAAGCCAATTTTTTCTTCAATGCTCTATCTCAAAAGTAAATATTGAATAAAGTAAGGAGATAGTTCTATGTAGTCTCTAGATGCAATGAACACAAGCCTCAAGTGGAGAATGGAAGTGACAACCCACTTACCATTCTCTTACAAACAAAGAGAAAATGAAGCAAGAGGTATGGGTGAAGAAAGAGGAGAAGTTTCCTCGACCACTTGCACATTTAAGATAGTTCGAGGAAAAAAAGGCAAAGAAGAGGGTGGAAGGTAATTCTTTTGTCAGAACTCAACCATTGAAGGTTTGGAAGAATAAGGAGGATGATCTTCTCAGGGAAAAAGTATATACTTTATTTATGTTCGGTGAAGGAAGAGAATGGCATCAAGGGAGGTCAAATATGTCAAATGCAACAAGATAGAAGGACAAAAAAGTATAGAGTGCATCTATTTTTTGAAGGTATGGTCATATCTGCTTTCTTATTACAATAATGTGTTTGTTTATTTCAAATGTATCGACATTACAAGAGAGAGGAGAAATTAATCCAACATGATTTCGGGTGTAGTACACAAAAAATACTTTACGTTATGAGGGAAGAAGATGGTTTGTAATAGAAGAGTGGAATGGCATGAATCCCATAGTCAAGTCGGGTCCATAGGATCGGTCCCCACACGAAAGCGAAGGAATCGGATGTAGGATTTCAAAGAGAATTGGCTCGGGGGGAGCTGCTTTATTAAGTAGTAGGCAACAATTGTTAGCCTCGGGGAAGAAATATTTCATTGGGAATGAAACATTTACATCTTGGGCTAAATACCCTTATTTAATTTAAGTTGTGAATTTTATTTTTCGTGGCAGTCTTCGTGTTCATGAAACACAATAGGTACATGCTTTGAATGTCCCTTAGCTTTCAATTGGTATCACTATGTCAATTGGTGGGTTGGGTTTGTATGGAGCGTCCTTTTGTGCAAATGGGAATTCCTTTACGAAAGGAAGTATCAAAGTTATCCCGGTATAATATCCAATTTGTATCATTTTTTTTGGTGAAATTGGTAACTTTTAAGGAACAATACATATTTCGAGTAGCTTGATCTTAGGGGGGAGTAGAATTGATTAATGTAGATGTTCCATATAAGTTATCATAGAGGATAAAGGAGCAACAAAAGTGAACACCAAGCTCAATGCATCACTAATGATGGGTATTTGTAGTAGGATAAATACCATGAACAATTTTAATTGGTATCAATTTATTTTTAATTTATACAAAATATCCATTGGAAGAAATGGAATTCATTCGGTAGCCATAAGGTTTCAAAAAACTAGAGGATTTCTAAACGGAAGGACATATATTTTAGGGGAGCATATGTAATATTCCCGAATGGAGAGCAACAATATTTGAACACAAAGCTGGAAATAGCGGTGTAAATCATCACATCAACAACGGAGACCAATATGGAGCCATTAAATTAAGTATAAGAACATAACATCAAGACAAAATAGTGAGGCATAAATCATATGATATGAGGAAACAAGGCTCCCATAAGCAATCGATCTCAAATATGGGATGCTACTACAATACAAAAATGTCGGAGAGCTACTACGGTAACAGTAATAACATCCATAAATATAGCTGGATATCATAAAATGATGTAAATATAATTATATATGCCTCAATATATGTTATAGAAACAGATCTAGGCCCTATATCACCCTTCGAAGATAAGCCTGAGATTTTTCCGAAAAATGTACAAAAATACAAATATGAGCTACAACCCTAGGGATAAAAGTTTTCTATAATAAAAGAAATGAGAAGATATGGATGAATCTGATGTAGAATCATGTAGCTCTTCTCCTTTAGATCCTCCAGATGAAAGTATATACCCTTCATTGAAGAAATCACCTCCCAAATTAGATACCACAACCACCCATACAACTCCTCCCCTAAAATAACGTAGATCGAGGCTAAAACTACTTTGTAGGGGATAATATCACTTTAGCCTCGTGCCAAAATATAGAATTAAATCCCAAGAGCTTCCTTTTTCTCATGGCCTCCAAATGGAAGGAAACCTTCCTCCACGAAAAATATAGCTCATAAATCACCCAATACAATCCTCCACTACGCAACCTACAACGAACACAAATCTAAGAAGAAACTACGCTATTAAAGAAACTTGAAGCTTGGCATTATGCCTAAATTGGGAAGTGTAGTGCAAATAATTCTCTGAGTAGGTACTCAAAGCTCCCCGAGCATGAAGGTGGGATTCTCGCTCGAAACACCCTTGTACTAAACAACACTTCAATCTTAGCTAAATAGCTAAAGAGAGCCACAAGTCTTAATAGAGCGATAAACAAAATAATAATCCAATCATCCCCACAATAGCTTCCACCCCCCTTCCTTATATTATTGGTGAGCTTCCTCACCTTGGGCCCCACTCATTAAAGCCACTACTTTGAAGCATGGAGTCTCCCTCAAAAATATATTTGTCCCTCGATGAATGCCACTCCTTCCATACCACGGTTGTTTTATTTGGTCAAAGTTGACCCCGGTCTTCATGCTCCAATCCCCCTTTTCACACATCGGGGTCTTCAATCCATCTTTTAGATGATCTCCTTTAACATTAGGGGTGTCTTTATTCCTACTAAGGATATTTATGGGTCTCCATACCCTCTTATTCTTCTAACTAGAAGAAAAAATCAAAATTTAATATTCCAAATTGAGTTGTATGCTAATTTAGGAATATTACAATCCTCCCCTCCCAAATGTTTCTTGTCCCCAAAGAAAATACATGGACATAACTAAAGAATGTGGGGAACCTTCATTTCCATGTGTAGATCCAATCTCCATGCTATCATCCATACAAAATTAATCACCCTCCGGAATGGAAATTCATGAAAAAACTCCTCCCATCACGCTAATGAGAGGCACTCTTCGAGGTGCTCAAGTTACCCAAATGGCTCATCCCATAAGGAAAACAAGAGATACAATGTAGCAATCATGGATGGTCCAATGCTCTCACTGGGAAATACTGAAACATAAGTAATGTGGAGAATATGCGTCTCTAATAAGAACATCCAATCCATGTTTCATCTCTCCAACCATGCATAACAATGATAAGGACATCATCAACATATGAGATCATAATTAGAGTTATACTAGGTGACATATATAAAATTGGAGAAGTGTAATGATCCCTCAAGTGCCACCAGTAGCAGGTTTTATTCCTAAATACCTCAAAATAGGATATGATGAGTGGTTTCCCAACCACTTTCTTGCTTCCACGATCCTCTCGCATGCTTGGAGAAGGTGTATGATGTGAGGTGCACATTGAGCACACTCATGAAAAAAATAACATCTCCCCAATATCTCCTAGGGAGTGGTCATTACCCTCACTACTTATGTATCCAAATGGATCATGAGGGTGTATAATAAAGAATGTCCCATCTTGGAGCGATAACCTATACATGGATGGTAAAGAAATACAAGAACATAGCAAGTGAATAATGATGCACATAAACACAATCATTACCATGTACCTTGAGCAAGTTGGTGAAGTGGCTCATGGATGAACCTATTCTCATCCCCAATGAGGAAGGAAGTGGTTGTGTTAAATCTACCAAAGAGTTATGTCCCTCCTCCAAAAAAATCCATGCATCTCCTCATGTGATGGTGAGATCTCCTCTTTGATGCCTTCCCAAGTGAATCTCTCCATGATAGTATGGTATGTCCTCATGAAATCAATGGGACTAGAGGGGAAATCCCCATGTGCTACATGCCAACCCTTCTTCTTGTGCTTGAAGATCCAATTTAAGAATATCATATCCTAGTAGTAGACGTCTCCACCCACCACTTCTAAATCATAGTGCAATGTATGGGAGAAAATCATCCCATACTCTCCCAAGAGTAACTAGAGCAACAATAGCTCTTATTTCCTCCTGACATCTCCGACATATAGGCCATGGAGTAAAGATTTGATGATTGACATGAAAAGTGTCACATCACCCAAATTCAACGAAACACCTTACTGCCACATGATTCAAATTTCATGACAAGTCCCAACCAATAACATACCCTTTGGAATAGGATATGTCACATGCTAACCAAACTCTTTCAAGAGTAGCCAGCGCAGCCCTTGCCTCCTCTCTTGTCTGTGTCACGGTCTGCATAGCGGCTCTCCAACCTCTTTCTTATCAACATCACCCATCCAACCAATGGTCAGTGTCTACTATCATGCTCTAAATGGGTATTCCTCCAATGGAGAATACCCTCCTCCCAAAACTGATTACTATATTTCCATTTCATGGGATGTTGAAATGCAAGATCCTGGAGATCTCCATATGAATACCACTCATCAATGACCATGTTGAATCCATAAGGATCCAAGTATACTAAAGGAAAAATCTTCTCATTGAGTTGTGAAGTGCTCATCAAGAAAGATCCATCATAATAATGGGAGATAATATGTCTCACATCAACCATGCGCCTATACCCCACTACACATGTAGAATGGTCATTGGAAATTCTCCAATAATGGTTGGGCCTCCAACTCATCACTTTGCTAGCTTAATGGCGGTGCTTTGCTAATCTCCATGATGGGGGAATCATTTGTCTCGTGTTCATGCTCAATTCTAAACATATAGTTACGCATTTGATTGTTTAGGAAAATACTCATCTTATCCTCGAAAAATATACACTCCAACCCCAAGAGTTGTGTGCAACTCAACAATGACATACTATCATGAATGTATATCTCCTCCTTGATCCTATCAAGGGTCCTACTGTGCGGTGATAGTCTGCTGCTCCAAATTAGCCGATGTGTTTTGATCCTAGGTCATGAAATGGAATGTCCCCACAACCTTCCATATGATGTGCTGAAATAATAGAAAAGTGGAAACATTTTCATACCTTGGTTTTTACTTGGGTGCATCTTGTATTGCTACAAGGGTTCATCCTACCAATGTGATGACTTCCCCAAGTACTAGTGATGATGGTTGCTCCTCTATGGTTGCACTATCAGCGGTATAAGTCTCCTCATCCTCATGCATCTCCTGAATAATGCATGGGACTCTAAATGTCAAGAGATCAAGACCACTTTGCCAGGATGTAAGTGTTCCTTCTCTTGATGTAATTATCCTAGATGAAGTGGTGGTGGAGGTTTCTTTTTCTTATGGTTTCTTCTTGTCAAACTTCTTGAGTCAACCTTTCAATTAAATCTGCATAATGTGATCACTCTAGGATGACTCAAATGGTTGAACCACCAAATGTTTGCTTTGCCCTCAAGGTGCAGACCTTTGAAATCTCAGCAGACTTATTTTTCTACTACTCAGGATGTAACAGGGAATAATGCATCCAACTCCATTCCCCAAGTCCTTGATGTGCATGTGGATGACCCATCAAATTTGAGATAATATAAATTTATTGTGCTTTCTCCTTCCATAGCTGCAAGGTCTCCTTTCTTATTTGAGTTGAATGAACTATGGGAGAGTTATATTCTCCTTAAAATCTCTTGATTAAGACTTATATTCTGCAAGATACTCACTTAGAATCTCGTGATCTAAGTTTCCTCTATCTCCATGTATTTCACCTTCCTCTTCAAAGAAAATATACATAGTTTATTGCTTTGGAGCTCTATGCAATATCGGTTTTTTCTTTTGTTGATAGGAAGTTCATGCAAATTCCTCATCTTGAAACCCTACTATGGTTTCATTACTATTCTCCATTATTCTTTGCTTGACCTCCTTGGTGAGGTCCCTCATAGATCTGAAAAGGGATGAGATAAAATGCATTCCTTCCATCATTCTAATATCTTTCTCCTTCTTCTTATTCTCCTAATAGAATAATGGCTTAAACTCACAGGGATGAGCCAAGATTATGCTCTGATACGTTTGTAATATTCCCAAATGGGGAAGCAACAATATTTGAACACAAAATTGGAAATAGTAGTGTAAATAATCACATCAACATTGGAAGTGATATGGGGCCATTAAATTAATTATAAGAACATCAAATCAATACAAAATAGTGAGGCAAAAATCATATGATATCAAGAAACAATCCTCCCAGTAAATGCTCACACCTAAATATAGAATGTTGCTACAATACAAAAAAATAGCGGAGAAGTGCTACAACACGAGTCATAACATGCATAACTATGGGTTGGATATCATACAATGATGTAAATATAATAATATATTCCTCAATATATGTTATAAAAACATATCTAGGACCTATATCACCCTTCCAAGATAACCCCGGAGGGTTTACGAAAAATGTACAAAAAATACAAATATGATCTACAACCCTAGAGGGTCGAAAGTTTTTTAACTGCAGCAAAATAAATAAGAAGATATGGCTGCAAAGCTAATGTAGAATCATGTATCTCTTCTCCTTTAGATCCTCTGGATGAAAGGATGTCCCCTTCACTGAATAAATCACCTCCCAAATCGGATACTTCAACCACCCTGCAACTCCTCCCTAAATAACGCAGATCCCAGCCTGAAAGCCCGTGTTGTAAGGGGATAATATCACCTTGAGGCTGGTGTCAAATATGTCAATAAAGCCGAAGGGATTCCTTTTATGTCCTCCCAATGGAATTAAACCTTCCTCCACTGAAAATATATCTCGAGAAATCACCCAATACAATCTTCCACAGCTCCAACCTACAACACAACACAACTCTAAGAAGAAACTACGTTGTTGAATAAAGTTGAATCTTGGCCTTATGCACTGAATGTGGAAATGTAGTGCAAATAATTCTCGTGTGTAGGCACTCGAATTCCCCAAGGATGAAGGTGGGATTCCTGCTCGGAAACATCCTTGTGCTAAACAACACTGTAATCTTAGTTAAATAGCTGAAGAGAGCCACAAGTCTTAACGAGACCATAAACAAAAATAATAATCCAATCATCCCCACAATAGTGACATCCCCTTCCTTATATTATTGGTGACCTTCCTCACCTTGGGCGCCACTCATTAAAGCCACTACTTTGAAGCATGGAGTCTCCCTCAAAAAAATATGTTATCCCTCAATGAATGCCACTCCTTCCATACCACGGTTGTTTTATTTGGTCAAAGTTGACCCGATCTTCATGCTCCAACCCCTTTTCACACATAAGGGTCTTCAATCCAGACTTTTAGATAACCTCCTTTCACATTAGGAGTGTATTTATTCCTACTAAGGATATTTATGGGTCTCCATACCCTCTTATTCTTCTAACTAGAAGAAAAAAATCAAAATTTAATATTCCAAATTATTTGTATGTTAATTTAGGAATATTACATCATATCACATATATCGAGTCTATAGAAAAAAAATAGTTATCGTTCCTTGAAGAGAATTCCACACGGAGAATGAACATCACCAACTGGACCCTTGGTCATTGACATTTGATGATTGCATGGGGAAGAAGAAGCAACATGTAAGCCATTTTCCATTGATGTCAAAGAGGGGAGAGAAGCTTATTGTGGAGTAAGTTGTGATGGCCCAAGCAAAAGGAAAGAAACCCATTAGCGGCTCATGAAAGGAGATGTGTGGAATAAGCATGAGGATTGGTGATCAATGTGGAGAAGTGAAGAGGTGTTTCCATTAAAGAAAAAGGGGGATATTGTTGGAAATTTGGAATTCTCTATCTCATTAGTTGTAGTAAATTTGTTGGCATTGATGTTAAAAATCATCTTTGGGAGATCCGAGTTGGGCGGTTGGAATTTCGTAAAAATTAGCAAGTGTGTTGGTATTTACGTCAACCAGATTATCATGGATGTATATGGTAGCATGATGTGAGGAATGAGAATATTGATGTCCACTAAGCTAGAAATTTTAACAACAAATGATAGCATTGATGTGATTGTTGTATCAATTTTAGGGGAGTCTAGGATTCAAAGCACAAGAAGAAGAGTTAAGGTGCAAATAATGGAAGAGAGTTTGTAACCATGTTTCAGGTAGAAAATTGGCTCAAGGACATCATGAAACCTTTTCCAATGGAAAGTGATTTGAAAAATATTTCCAACTCTATGTGGAAGTCCATAAATGGATCTCACGTTCAAAATTTATTGATTGCCAAGGTTAGGTTCTTGAAGTCCTTCCTAGGCCAAATGGCGGAACCAAGGAAGGTAGAAATTTTGGAAGGTTGGAATATTGGCACACAAAGGGTCAGAATCTTGGGACTTTGGGGGATTAGAATATCGAGTAGCCAATCTCGTGTCATCAGAAGCTCGGAAACCTTGCAACTTCAAAACCTTGGAACCATGGAAGGTAGGAACATCAGAGCCGAGAATTTTTGAAACTTTGGAACTTCATAATTTCACAATTTTGTAACTTCATGTTAATAAACCCTTTTAAAAATACCCGCAGATTGCTAAGGAGCAGGGATTTACAAATGGATTCATTTCTAAAACCAAATAACTAGGGACCCTTTTTTTCTCCTCAGACAAGACACATTACAACAGTTGATTGGCCCTCACGAGCTCATAGTGGCAGATGAAATCATCATAACATGGCTATATGGAGGACACGTTGCAATCATATTCAACATTATTGAGGGAGCCTAATGGGGAAAATCATGGTGACACATGTCACCTATGTGGAGACACCATGTGGAGTTGAAAAAACGAGAATCATGTCATCTTGGAACTTTAGGATTTTGTAACTCCTCTATAATTGAATTTTAGGAAAGTTTTGATACGAGTTGCTTCCAATGTTGTTGTTTTATGGTCATGGAGCCCAAAGAACCAAGTGAGTAGATTATGAACACAAGGAGATAGGCCCCCGACACGATCCTGAAGGGGTTAGAACCTAAGTTATTTGGAGATGCCATGTGGGAGAATGCGATGTCACCCTAGAATTATATTTTTGGAGGTTCAAGATTTTGTAACTCTGACATAATTTCATTTTGAGAAATTTCAGATACAAGGAGCTTATGATGTTGTTGGAGATTGGTCGTGGAACCTAAAGAACCATGGTTGTAGAGAAATAACACAAGGGAGATATGCCCCAGACATGACCCTAAAGGGCTTAACAGCTAAGTGCTTTGCGGTCAGTCACAACACGAGATCCTATGGTGGAAAAACATAATAGGTGAATAAAATGGGGCTAAAGGCCAATATTAGCATCTCACGATTTTGTAATATCCTACCTTAATAAAGTTACGTAATATGGGGGCTCTCATATTGCAACAAAGAACTGTATGAAAGATGAATGAGTCGGAAGCTAAGAGTACATGCACACAGAAGAGTTGGTTGTTTGAATAAATATTGATTGTCAAGATTTTTGAGCCAAGAGAAATGAGGACCACAATTTTTCATAGAAGAATGGTCGGTCTCTCTTGAGTTTAAATAAGCTACCTCTGATCCCCCTATGCACGCTTCTATAACTAAATGAAGAATAGAGACTCGGGAATTTTAGGTTTGATCACACATTAGAAGCCATGTTGAAGTATCTTTCAAGCTCTATGATCCATTAACAAGCATGGAAGAAACTATGGTGCATCACAGAGTGACCCATTCTCTGAATTGTATTATACAACTAATCCTTGGGAATAATTTTGGGTTAGTTTATGTTATGTTGAGTGGTTATTAAAGTCCATGAAGACTTGGAAACTAAATCAACAATTTCTTGTCCTAGGTTTGGAAAGTGTCAAGGTGATGATCCATTGTGTCTGGTTGGAACTCCATTCATGCAGATGTGTTCCTATGGGATTCGTGGTTTTGGAAACCATCGTGAAACCATTCGTCATGGTATTTGAAATTAGCTTGAATGCCCCCGTAATTAATTCGAGCCATCAATTTACAGGCTGAATGGTTTTGTGAAAACCATCCCGCGACCACTTACTTCATTAAGATATGAAATTTTTTCAGCTGCTATATACCGTTGGATCCGTCAGATCTTATCGAGATGGTTGATTGAATTTGGTTGTTATGTGCACGTGAAATTGTGAGGAGATTGAGTATATGAACAAGAGAAAATGTTGAGAATCCAATACTTCGCATTTTAATACGATCACAATAGAAAGAATTCAGACACTAAAATAGTATGGAGTGTTATCTACGGAGTACATACTCATGTCGCATGTATATAATGTTGATGGTTTTCAGGGACTACATCGTTCACTATGTTTCAGTGAAACAAAAACCAAGATTGCAGTTGAGAAATTTGAGGTAAGAAAATTGTTTCGAGTGAGCTATGTGGAGAGCTTAGTGGGTGTGTGTATGCTACTGAGGAGAGGCCAAGTCCACCATTGTTGAAGAGAAAGGCTGAGAGTGCCTATGTAGAGGAGAGAGACCCCGAGAGAGTTTCAGCTAATGTGTAAGAAGAGGTCAGAAATTTCATGTATAGAGCGAGAAGGTAGAGCATTGAATTTATGAAAAGTTGAGATCAGAGCACCAAGAATACTATACTATTATTGTGTGGATAGAGTGTTGCATGGGTTGTAATTAGTGACTGATATTAAGTAGAACAGTGGGCTGCTACAAAGTGATTAGAGGACAAAGAATGTTGTGTGGGCCAAGGGTAGAGGATAACGGAAGTTGATATGAGGCGAGTGTCTCCCATGTACAATGAACATTAGTTTCCTTATTGTGGGTTGGATCTTGCATATAGGAAGTTGATGCTTCCATCTCTAGTGGTTGTTTGAATAAATTTTGGGGGTTGGTGCCTCATGCAAGTTGGTGCTCGCATAAATCCAAGGAGATGCAAGTTGGTGGTTCCAACAAACCATGAAGTTGGTGTTTGAGATGGTTTTTTCTGGTAGAGTGATGAAGTGTACGCAAAAATAGGGGAGTTGGTGCTTAGTGCTAGTGGGTTCTAGTAAACAATAAAATGGAGTTGGTGCTTCACATGAGTGGTGGTTAGAAATGTATTGATGTAATTGAGGAGGTGATCTAATTTTACATCAATAACAAAAACAAGCTTTGGTGGTTTTTTTCCCGTAATGGTTTCCACTCTAAACCTTCATGTCTAATTTCCATGTTTCTCATGATGTGTATGATTGTATTTTTTGACATGGTTGGAGTTATGGTTTGTCAATGTTTTCTTTCATATATTGGATGCTAAGTTTGAATGAGTAAAGATAATTTGGCATAAAATTTTAAATTATCCTTAGTAGTGATTCACCCCCCCCTCTTAGTATTAACATTGTTTCAAAAAAATTTCCAAATATAAAATTAGATCAAAGGGGAAAGTGGGTGAGCAAGAAGATCCCAAGGAGTCAATAAAATAACTTGAAAATAAGTAGCCAAGTATATGTCAAGAAGATCCCAACGAGTCAATAAAATAACCCGAAAATAAGTAGCCGGTATATGTGCCATGAATCATTAGGAGTCCCTTTTCAATATGAAAGAAAAGGTGGACATCAATTCACATGAAGGTGATATCAATTCTTTAAAATCAATTCACTCATTGTAGTAGTTAGAAGTTTACTTTAGCATTCACCACATAGATGAGAAATATAAAATATCATTTATGAGATTGAAGTTAGAGGGTCATGGCCTTAAAGTGACAGGAAATCCATACAGAGACACTTAGGCTACGGGTAATCAAACAATAACTAAATGGGAGGACTTGAAAACCCTCATAAAGTCCCAATTCAACCCTATTATGTATGCAAAGGACCAATGGATCCACTCGAACTACTTAAGGGAGAAGCACGGGAAGAATTTATATGATTACACCATGAAATTCATGAAGATGGCCATCATACTAGGTATATCTCCCAGAGCAAGTGTACTCCTCAAGTATCTTAGGGTTCTCCATAATGATCTATGAAATAAGGTATTATTACTGAAGCCAACAACAATTAATGATATTTTGTACAAGCATAGAACTAGAAAATATAGGGAAAAAAGGGTGGTTAAGTGGTTTGAAAAGGAATGAGCACCAAGAAGCTTCCAACGAAGGGAAGAAAGAAGTGGAAAGGGGAGAGGACTAGAAGATAATAGTTACTACAAAATAGTGCACAAATACTAACAATCATTTTCAATCACTACAAACTTTATAGTCATAGAAAAGAGAAGTGTTGGAAATTGCATCTATAGGTGAACCCAAAGAATTGGAAAAAAAGATTGGAAGAAAAATGAATCTTCTCACCATATATTTTCCCAATCAAGGTGAAATAACCTATGATGTGTATGAGAATATTGTATGCATATTAGTGCAAAAGTAAGTGAATTTAAGTAGTCTTTACCTTCATGAAGAGAAGGAAATGACCAAGCTCCTCCACATTAATATAAAAATAGAGAAGACCAATATTGATGCCTTATTCGAATTAGGTTGGCACAATAACCTCATAGGAATGGATTTGGTCTAGAGGTTTGAGATCATCCTAACCCATATCCATTGGGATGGGTAAAAATGACATTAGAAATTAAGGTAACAAAAACAATTAGTAGAATAAAATTTTTATATTAGTGTTGATTTTATCAATGTAATAGGGTGGATGTAGTTCCACATGATGTATGTGGATTTATGGAGTCCCTTCATGTATATGTAGGGAAAGAAGAAATCTTCATGTGGATAATGAACCAATACCACCTCATCCATGATGAGAAATAATTCATCATCAACATACAGGAAGGCAACTCCAAGATTTCAATCATAAGTGCCAAGTAAGCCAATAAAATGATTACTTATAGTAAGAAATATGTTATGTTGTTTTTAGGAGAAAATTAGTCTAGCAGGGAGTCAATGAAGGCAAATGCACACTTAGAGGAGTGTATTGAATAATAAAAAAATTAATTGGAAGGATTGCTATAGGAATATAGGGAAGTATTATGTATTCCTAAAGGAACACCACCCATGTGGAGCACAAAATCTAGTTATAGAAAAATAGACATTACAAGTGGATGAAATTCTTACAACAATTTCATTTAACTATCAATTACAAGAATACTAGCACAAGGAAGTTGGAAAACATGCTTTCAAGGAAACCACATCAAAAATTACATCTTTGGTATATTTAATGCACATATGTCCTCTCACCTATCAGTGCATATAGAGATGCATATACAAAGGATGAGGACTTCTAGCGAGATGTTTTAACAATTGAAAAGCTAAAGTCATGTAGAAAAGGTGAAAACAAACTTGATTGCATTTTGAACTATAGTGCGAGTAGAATATGGAGACAAGGTTAAGGTATATAGCATTCTATCCACAAATAAATGGGGAAACATAAGGATACAAAGTTAAAAAAAATAAAAAAATTGTAGCATTCGAGTCCACAAATACATGGGATGCACTACAATGATTCAAGGGACATTTTTTAAAGGATATTAAAGGGACATTTTTCCCGACATCACATATGAAGTATAATTAATAGGTAAAAGGATCTTACCTCCATTAATTTGATGAGAAATTTGTTTCTCCAACTGGATTTAGGTTCAAGTATTGGAAGACATTTTGTAACTAGCCAATTTGCGGCATCTATGAAAAAGTGTTGTATATGTTATAATAGTGGCAACCCAAATTACAAATTCATTTTTGGTATATTCTCTTTGTTTAAAAGAAATATTCATAATATTTCATTCCAAATGTATTGATTGAGAGGATTTGTCCTATAAATTCTAATGATAGGAGAAACATTATTTCTTATGTAACTACCAATTCCTCCAACCCCTATTGGATTTTTGTTCCATGGTAACTAGAAAAAACACCATAAATTTCACTTGGGATCCACCTTTGTCACCTTTGTCCAAATGTATTAATTGAGAGGATCTATCTTATAAATTATAATGATAGGAGAAACATTCGTTCTTAGGTAGCAACCAATTCCTCCAACCCATGCTGGATATTGTGTTTCATGTTAATTAAGAAAAATAATATAAATTTCACTTGGGACCCAACTTTCTCATAAGGAATTCCTCCAACACTCATAGATAGAATTTTTTTGTTCCATGTTAACTAGAAAAATAATATCAATTTCACTTCAGGGATCCACATTTGTAACTTCCCATTTTCCTTAATAATAGCTTCTTTTTACCTTTTGAACTTCAAATACTATGTTAATTAAGCTTGGTCTTGTGGACTTTAAGTGCTCATTTTAAAAATAATCCATGCCATACTTATGGTCATTACAATTTACTTCACACAAATCAACCTATATTTATGTTTGTTTATTTTCCCAACTACCTTTTACTTATTTTAATATTGTTCTAATATTTTAAGCTTTATACCAAAAAATTATTTAGTTCATGCTCTTTAAACACTCATGATCTTACCAATTTTCTCTTTCATGGATTTTATATCCAATTTATTATTTAGAGTGCTTCAAAGACCAAATTATTTCTTTTCTTCTTACCTCTCCTCCTTGATTTGATTGTTTTTTCCCAATCCTTATCATCTAACACCCATTTTCATAAAAAGAAGTTGTCAACACTAATTTTCTATATCTCTTTCTTTGAATCTTTCCTTCAAATAATCATTGCTACTAGCTCTATTTTTAGTGAGGTATTTATCTTGAATGTGTACTAAAATGTTCATATTAAAATGTTCAAAATATAAAAAAAAGTAATAAAGGAAAATTATCCACCTATTTTGGTTCCCAATTCCACTTATTATAAGTAAATCAAAATAAATAAATAAACTCATGGTAAATCATAGTAAATAAGTTCAACACCATATACTCTCCACCTATATAAAAAAATAATACCATATACTCGGGACATAATTTTTTCTCAAAATTCAGCACTCTATATTCATTGCATATATGTTCAGGTTAAATGATAAAACACACACTACATATCACTTTAATTCACCATAAATAGTATAATTTTAAATTTTTCATGGTAACTTTGTAGAGAATATTTTAACCCTTACAAGAAATCCTTTCAAGAGTATCTCATAGAAGGTCTTCAAGGATATAAGCTTAGCTTAGTTCAATACTAGCATATATTAAACATGCAACCAAAAAACAATTCCAATAATAGTGATATTTTACACAACATTAGGTTATTCTTTTTTTTACATTTTCATATTCATAAAGAGAAACAAGCTCAAGAAGAATCAAGAACTAATATTAGTGGTTAAATTAGAATATTATCATGTTCATTAGTAGCCAAGCATTAATAAACCTGTAATTCCATCTAAAAATATCTTTTATCTTTGTCTAAATCTTGTCTTCAAATGCTAAAAGTTGGTTATGAATCACTCTTGCTAGTAGCTAATTCCTTTTAGCCAAAAAATTAGTTTGATCTCGGTTTCACTAGTTGAAATTTAAAAATGTGCAATACCATATATTCACTATAGAAAACTAAATTCTATACAATACAATATATTCATTACATACATTTTCTAAAAATTCAATACCATATAGTGGTGGTACATACTAATTAAATTATATATATTAAAAAAAACATAGATTACTTCAATTCATCACAAACAAAGTAATTTTAAAATTCACCTTAAATCTATTGAGATAACTTTAAAGTTTACAAGGGATCTACAGTGTAATTTTAAAACTGAGACTGCCCCTTTTTTAATCTCTTAAGAACTCTAGATTACTTGATGTATGGCTACATCTCTCCTACTCTAATGACAATGCATGCCCTGAGTGTTCTTCTTCTTTGGTTTTGGGAATAACAATGCACTGAAAAAGTAGTTGTAAGTTCATGTGATTAAATTTCAGTTTTCCACAATTGAGGATAATGGTCTTTGTTCATGTTTAGTTCCTTTGGTTTATGGTGGATGCAGGGGTTATTGTCTTGTTTTCATGTTTGTTTGTTTGATCTGTGGATAGTTATATACTTTTGTAATAGGTAGAATTTTGATTTTCCAAATGGCTAAACAAAATAGTCAATTTTGATGAGTGTTTCTGATAGCAGGTGAAAAACCTAGCCTATGCTCATGTTTCTTACCCATGTAACTGATTTTAGTAATGAAAAAACAATGAAATTTTAAAATTTGCCTTAAATCTATTCAGATCATTTTAAAGTTTACAAAAAAACAATGATTATAAATATAAACATATGTAATATTATTATATTATCACAATCCAATATAAAACTATTTTAATTAATGTGAAATTTTACAAAACACCAATTTATTTTATGTTTTTACATTTTTATATCCATTCATATTTCTTCAATACAATAATAACTATAATCTAAAACCATCTTTGCTTTTCGACATTAAAAGACATCAAATTTTACAGAGATCAATATCTAACTTTTTAAAAATAAAGTAAAAAGAAATATTGGTCATCAGGAAAAAAACAACTTGCGGTAGTGTATAGAATAGGTTCCCAATCACGTTAAAAACTATTAAAAAACCTAGTAGCCAAAATAACAAATGCAATTGAGTGAGCGGCCAAATGAAACACTGTATAGGATAACTTTCCCAATCACTTTCAGAAACTATTGAAAACCTAATAGCTGAAATAACAAATTCAATGCGACTTACTTTAAAACCTAATTCGTATCCCGATCACTTGAGAAGACTAATAAAAACTCATGAGTTTCAGAAATGGCAAATCAGTGTATCAACAGCTTCTTTATGGGCGATTAACATCTTCTGCAGAAACGATCTGTGATTCAAATAGATTCTGCATAGGCTACGTTTAGCTGCATTTATAGGAGAGACGTGTTCAGATTCTTTTTGCTGTGGAAAGAATCTGGTTCTGGGATCAGTTGGCTGCTGTGGCTTTGAGAATGAGCATCAACAATGGTCTCTGATTGAAAAGGAACGGTTCTGCACTGCGCAGTGATTGGCTGTTCTTTGAGGACAGATCATGTTCACCCAGAATGGAGATCGTTTGCTGTGGGGAAAGAGTCTGGTTCAGTAGGGATGGGATCGGTTGGCAGAGAATGAGCGATGGGCTGTTCGGTGGGGATAGGGTCAGTTGGTAGAGAATGAGTGATAGGGTTGTTCCTTTGGATAGACATGTTCATCCAAAGTGGAGATTGTTTTCTGTGGAGGGGAGTGGGGATAGCCAGAGATCTGCAAGGTAATTTTAAAACTGCAACATCTTTTTGTTAGCTCTTACATCTCTCCTAGTGCAATGCCAATGCATACCAGACTTATTTCTTATGCTGGTTTTGGGAATACTAATGCATAAAGAGTAGCTGTAGGCTTATGGGTTTAATGTTCAGTTTTTCACAATTGAAGGTGGTGGTGGTGGTGGTGGTGGTGATACATGTTTAGTCTTTTTGGTTGATGGTGGATGCATTGTTATTGTCCTGTGTTTATGTTTGTTTTTGTTGATGATCATATAAATTTGTAATAAGTCAAATTTTGATTTTCCAAGTGCCTAAACAAAGTAGTCTGAGTAGAATTTCTTTGATAGATATTTTCAGTTAGCAAGCAAGCCCCCGGTTGTGCTCATATTTCTCTATGTACTCATATAACTGATTTCAGTAATGAAATTTTTCAATGTAATTTTTAAAATTCATCTCTGAATCTATTAAAATCATTTTAAAGTTAGAAAAAACAATAATTAAAAGCATAAATATGTTAATATTACTATATTATGACAATCCAATCCAAAACAATGCTAATTAATGTAATACCAATTTATTCAATCTTGTACATTTTTATATCCATTCATATTTACTGGTAAGATATCAAATTTTACACAGATCAATAAATAACTTCCAAAGATAAAGTAAAGAAATATTGTTCATAAGGGAAAAAAATACAACTTACGTAGCGTCTAGAATATGTTCCCAATCACATTAAAAACTATAACCTTGTAGCCAAAATAACAAATGCAGTCGGTAGACAGCTTAATACTGTTCGTTTTAAAAACGCTACACGGCCAAATGAAACGCTGTATAGGATAACTTGCCCCGTCACTTTAAAAAACTATTGAAAACCTAATAGCTGAAATAACAAATTCAATGCATCTTACTGTCACCCCTAATTCGTATCCGGATCACTTGAGAAGACTAATAAAAACTCATGAGTAGCCTAAATAGCAAATCCAGGGCATCAACAGCTTCTTTATGGGCGATTAACATCTTCAGCGCGACGATCTGTGATTCAATAGATTCTGCATAGGCTGCATTTTTTTGCTGTAGAAAGAATCTGGTTCAGCAGAGATAGGATCAGTTGGCTGCTGTGGCAGAGAATGAGCATCAACAATGGTCTCTGATTCAACAGGCTCTGCATGCACGGTGATTGGGTGTTCTTTAGGACGGACATGTTCACCCCGAATGGAGATGGTTTGCTGTGGGGAAGAGCCTGGTTCAGTAGGGATGGGATCAGTTGGAAGAGAATGAGTGATGGGTTGTTCAGTAGAGGATAGGGTCAGTTGGCAGAGAATAAGTGATGGGTTGTTCAGTAGGGATAGGGTCAGTTGGCAGAATGAGTGATGGGCTGTTCATTTGGGAGAGACATGTTCATCCAAAGTGCAGATTGTCTGTGGAGGAGTGGGGATCAGGAGGGATGAGATCTGTAAGAAGGAAAAATATCATTATGTATGAGAAACTGATGTCTATAACTGAGCATTTGGCATGGAACAAGCTGGAGTTGATGGCGGCTGCACAGTTTGTAGCCCTTCGTTTACGTGGAGCACGTTTGGAAGGCGGAGGTACTCGCGGATCTCTTCTTATAAAAATTGATATTGGGTGCGATGTCATTTGCATTTGACACTGGCATGCACAATCCTTCTTTAATTACAAATCCTTTCATGACTTTATCAGTATCTCCCACTTTAACTGCAGAGTTAAGAAGCCTGCATCAAATGAACCGTCTACCATACCAGACACTCTCTGCCCTAAAAGACTATCCTGAGATGCCTGTCTTGCTCTTTTTTTTCCAGTTTGGTCTTCTTGGCACAGCAAGTACAGTATTCAACTCGAGATTCATTTGACTTCTTTGTCTTGCTCTCTTTTTCCAGTTTAGTCTTCTTGGCACAACAACAACAGTCTGATCTGAATTCATTTCACTTGTTTTCATTTGTCTTAACCGTTTCATTCTGTTTCTCTATTTGGACCACCAGTCTGCAGTATACACATTAAAAATGGAGCTTGATTGCATGTTATAAGTAAACAATAGATATATCGCATACTTTTATATTGAAATCGAATAAGAAATAGGATTGTATAGAAATGAGAAATCAAATTTTTTAACGATGTAAACTATATTATAATGGTTT
Source organism: Pinus albicaulis (assembly GCA_034641835.2). NCBI lineage: Eukaryota > Viridiplantae > Streptophyta > Pinopsida > Pinales > Pinaceae > Pinus > Pinus albicaulis. The sequence continues at coordinate 122,486 of JAXQQM020075472.1, forward strand.
AAATCACTAAAAAAAATTACCTATTATCAGGGTTTGCAGATTTGGAACTCTGCATGAGTGCGAACCTGTAAAGTCGAGTCAATTACTCGTCTGAGTGCAAACCTGTGACAGTATAGGGCTGCGAAAATGAAAATACTATAGCTGAACAAAATTTTTCACAATCACTTTTACAATATATAATATACTTTGAGAAACTAAATCGTAAATGGAACACATAAAAATGATTATTTTAGTTATTTAATAATATATATTGTAGTCAAATAACATAACCCAAATCTATTTTATCACTTATTTTTTTTAATTTTTTTTGAGATTTTTTTTGGGTTTGTTATTCTCAAGAATGAATAAAGAGTCCAGAATCAAGGGAGAGTAACGAATTAAACTCTTCCGTTATTATGTTTTATAATTTTTTCTTGTTATTCTCGAGAAAGTCAATCTAGTCAATAAAGGGAACTTAATTAGTATCCCAATGAAGTATTGCCAGTGAAGACATGAAATTTGAATTTGGCTGGGATCGTTATCATAGTCTCTCAATGAAACGTTTAGTTGGGTGTGGGAAGATTATCTTTAAATTCTCTCAATCACCTAATTATATATATTTATTATATAATATTTTTAAATTAAATGAATAAGGTAAAAAATAAGTAATTTTGAAGAGTTCACTGGTCAAACTTGTGCTTTGGATGAATAGTTGCGGATTCTCAATAAAACTTGAATTTGGGTGGGAAGGTCAAATGTTTATGTCTCGATAATTAGTTAAAATAAATTCTAACTAACTAAAATAAAATATTAAATTTTTAATTAACTATAATCATTATTATAAATGATTAATCTCACTTATATAAAAAATATTGTTTTTCAAGGGGCTACACAATTTCAACCAAGAATATAATTTTTGTTATTTGAATTTCGGTACTAGTTAAACTAGCTTTTTTAAAAAATGTGCACGTAATTTTAGTTAAAAATAACCAAAAAAAATCCTCAAAAATTCATATCAAATCAATCAATTATGCTCAAACAATATAATATAATGTAAAATAACTAAGCATGAATATAAAGAAAGGGTTGGGTACATTTTTAATATCTATGTTTGCAATTTTAATTTTTTAAAGGATTGAAAATTACATTTCCATACTTATATACAAATGAATAAATAAAATTATCTTTAATAAATATTCATCAAAGATAAAAGGAGATATGGACTTTATTATTTTTTTATTTTATCTTTTCTATTTTATTTTTATTTTTTTTGCAAATGTTAAAGATCTATTTATGGTCAACTATTTTATTTATATATTTTTATAATAATTTTATTTTATTTTTTAGGGTAATGTAAGTTTTGATATGGCTTAACACTTCTAACACTCTACTTAGTAGCCCCAATTTAAGAGCATCTAATGCCATCAAAATGGAACATGGATTGCTTAGCATGGCTAGATTTTTCCCCACTTTGAACTAGTGACCTTTTAGCATGGGCTGCTTTAACATAACACATGCTATTATCTATTCTAAGTTTTGTGGGTTATTTTTATAATTAATATAATACATTGTTTTAGATTTATTATTTCAACAAGCATGTCAATTTTGGAATAGTGTTTCAAGAATTTTAATTTAAGTATCGAAAAGAAAAAATAGTTGATGGTGAACTAGTAACCTCGAATAAGCCACATATCATAAACTCATAGTTTAGCCTTAGACATCTAGAGACCATCAAAAAGTGGAGCATAGAGACATGTGGAGATCACCTAAATGTGGAGCAGGGATCCCAAAGTTTAACATGACACTTATCCTTCAAGATCAAAAACTCTAAGATGACTTGTATCCTTAGAGCCTTCCTATGCCATGATGTGGTGTACATGAAACCTATTGATGTGTTAAAAATTATGCTCAGAAATTAATTTTTTTAGAATAACTTAAAGACTGTGTAGATCTTGTCGTTCTAAATTTATCTCAACTCGTTTTGTTGAAACCCAACATCCTATGGTCCCATAAACATGTTTTGTCCACTTTGTAAAACACGGAAAAGTTTTTTAAAAAACAATATGCATTCAATAGTAAGTACAACTAACTAGGCATGCCTACATGGTAGCGGGATTATTTCGGTCAATCCTTTTTTTCCTTAAGTGAATCCACGGTGCCAAGTGGCATGCATTACTGAGTTCTTTGTGGAAATTTTTTGATTGGTTCATTTTCGGCCAACCACGTGCGACACTGGCCCAACTAGGGAGCCACCACATGGTATCACGTGAGGCCAAAATAAATTTGGTTAAGGGTTGAGTGGAGCCTTGAGGAGTCAAACTTCGACCTCTATGTAAAAAGCACCAATGTTTACCACTACACCATAGTCTATGTCTTAACATATATACATTGTGGCTTTGTTTCATTGTTAATCCATCTGGAGGTATGCCGGAGGGGGCTGGTGTCTAGCTCGAGCCCTAATCACTGCCACCGCATGACCTCGAGCGGGGAGGCTAGCCTTGAGCCCCCACAATATATTGTAATGGTGAGCGACATGGGTGGCCCCCACATACCAATGGTTAGCGGAATCGTAGGTGACCTTAGAAATAAAAAACGTTTTACTGTACCATATTGGCAGTAGAGTGCATTTTAATGAGGTGAAAAATTTGCTCGAAAACAAGGAAATTTTGTCACCAGAGTTAGCATCGAAAAAAGTAGCGAGATTTGTAGGCTAATGCCGGCCATGGAGAAAATTGTGGAGAAATTGGTGTAGAAACTTGGGGAGATCATAACTTCTCTAGTGTTTAGCCAAATTCAATGCAAAAAAGAGGCTAGACAATAATTCTTGGGCATTACGGGAGTTGATGGAACATTTTTCATAAATTTTTTAGCATTGTATGACAGATGTAATCATACTTTGGAGAATAATAGAAGAGGGCCAAGCCATTGGAAGTTGGACCAAGGAGACTTATCCCAAACAAGGTGAACTCCTTCATCATGTGTTGTTGTGTGATTGTTTTCAGTTGAATATGCTCATGTCTATTAGATATTGTTGTTTAGTGTTTTATTTATGTTAATGTTCTCATGAAATTCACATAAAAACTCATATTAAGCTTGCAGATTAAACTTAATCATCAAACACTTGCTTTATATTTCTGAATTGGATTTTAGCATAGAAAAACTAATATTCTCATTCAAATCAAGTTGGTATGAGAGCACTAGGCTTTCTTGTCGAGGAGAATTAATGAAGTGTTTAAATTCTTACAAAGTTGAAGCTCAAGAGAGGCTATGACAAACTTTTGGATCCAATTTCTGAGGGGGTAGACAAGAGATAAGTAGGGGCATAGTTTCCAACAATCTCCACCACAAGTTTCACCCCCTATTGTACCTAATGCTTCAGTAAGCATGTCACATGGAGGAGAGCCTGCAAGTATGTCAGAGGATGTGAAGGCTTTTAGGAAGGCTTTCTTTGACATGACATAAATGGTGAAAGTCCTCTATGAAGAGAGGGACACCAGAATGCAGGGTGAAAGCTCTAGACCTACAAGAGGAGAGTGTTCTCCAAGAGGAGGAGGTAATGAGAATGGTGATAAGCCACCATCTTCTCCACCATCATCATCCTTTTCCACAAAAACTCTTATAAAAGAGGCTAGTGCAGAAATTCCCTTAGAAAAAGAAGATGGCCAAGTCTGCACCTTTTGTCCACATGATGAGGAGGATGAGGTTCTATCAGCACCAAAGTCGAAAGAACTGAAAGAAGGAATACCAAGAGTCCAAGATGACACCTCAAGAATCAGGAAAGAGTTTAAGAGAATCTTTGTCCCTCAGTCGAAAGATGAGGAAAATGGTAAGAATTTACATGCAATTTTTTTACATGAAAATGTTGATTTAATCTCTTTTGCAGACTTTGAAAATCATAACAAAGGCATAGGAACAAATCTCTTGTCCAAGCTGGGTTTCAAGGGAGGATTCCTTGGAGTGAACAATCAAGGCATTATCCATCCAATTGAGGCAAAGGAGAGACCTCGATATGAAGGTTTGGGCTATGTCAAAAAGAAAGAATGGTCTTCCAACGATAACTCTTGGATATCTCGTTATTTTTGTCATAGGAGAGGACATGAGGAGGAAAAATGTTTGGATTTTCATCCGGAATTGGTACCATCTTGGTTTCTAAAGAAAAAGGAGAGCATGAAGTGCAAAAAATCTCCAAAGAGAGATGAGAAAGTTGAAGAAGAGTCTAAGACAAGTTATTTTCGCCATTCAAGTTCCTTGCATAAAAATAATAATCCAAAGGACAACCATGAGAGGTATAAGTGTCAAAATTATTCAAAGGTTTTTTATAATGACAAACCACATGATGATTTTAACAACATGTTGTGGAATATTTTTCCTTGCACTTTATGTCATGAATATGTCAATTGGAATTGAGACCAAGAAGGGAAATTCTCATCCAAGTTTAAAGACATTTGTGCCAAGAGAGGCTCACAAAAAAATTTGCACTCATTGCAATATCAATGGGCATTAGGTTGAGAAGTGTTGGAAATTGCATCCACAACTTCATCCTAACAAGGGAAAGCAAGTCATGCAAGCACCTGAAGAGGAAGTGACAAAGGAAAAAGTGGCGCAAGTTGCAACCTTCCATGAAGCGACTCAAGAAGTAAAACAAGTTCAATTAGAGGTTTCATTCACCTGGTTGGGTAAGAAATGGACGGACTACTTGTCCAGTCGAATATCATAAATCTTTGTAAAGAACTTGTTGCATATCCCCACAATTGGGATTTTGAAAAAGCGATATTTGTGAATAAATCATAGTATATGAAGCAATGATTTCTTTGGCATTGTTATGCTATTTTGGCTTGATGATGAGTCGTTTTGTATGGGAATTTGGGAGTCAAATTTATTCCATATTGTAAATTGCATTTAAGTTTGTGAAAATTTTAGTAAGCATCATAAACTTTGGGATGAGTATTTGCAACACATTCAGTATGTGACAAATGTGTCAAGCACTCATTTACACAAGTATTTACTTGGTCAAGCTTGTTTGGGTTATTTTCCAAATTCTTTTTGGATTTTATCCTTGGTAAAGATTTTGCAGCAAGAATGTTCTCTTTGTGACATTGGTATACATCAGATGTGAAAAATGCAAAGTGAAAAAATGCCAAAGCAAAGACAAAAGTTCTTGAACAATGGAATCACTTGACCATGTCTTCCGCCATGCATTGCACCTATGGTTGGTGCCTAAGAAGAATGATTTTTTTTTTATTGTGAGGCACAAAAGGAGTGGCTTTCATCAAAGAAGAGTTGTTGAAGGAGGCATCTGGAAGATGGAATTTAACATCAAACAAGGTTTGTTTGAATGGTTTATTATGTTTTATGGTATTTTCCATACTCCTACTACTTTCATGCATATGAAGAATGATGAATTGGGGCAATTTCTAGATGTTATAGTCCACTTGTATGCCATTTTATTTTTTAGAAAATTTCATTATGAACATGTCATGTATACGAGAAAAATACCTAATGTCGTAAGGCATGGATATTTGTTTTTAAAGATGTCAAAGTATGAGTTGGGTAAAAATTCTTTGATGTACTTGGGCTATAATGTTGGAGGAGGTAAGTTGAAGGTAGACCTCTCCAAGTTTGACACCATTATGGATTGGGCAACACCCAAGATGGTCATCTCAATAAGAGGTTTTTTGGGAGCAACCCAATGTCGGAGGAAATTTTTTGTTAATATTTTTTTCTATTGTAGCTCCTTGGCATGCATTGATATGTGTGAAAAAGGTCTTCCAGTGGGGAGGCAAACAACAAGAAGCATGTGATTCTTTGAAGCAAAAGATCATTTCAAATCTTTTATTTTCTCTTTTAAACTTGAAAAGGTCATTTGAGTTTCAGGTTGATGCAGGTGACTTTGCCATTTCATTTCATTCAGAAAATGTTAATGGTGCAATGATTAAGTTGCAATGATTAAGTTGCAATGATTAAGGCACTTTCATTTGATGGGTGTTTGTCAACAATTATACTTGGTCAAAAGGTATAAGAGAGGTATAAGCGACAAGTTTGTTGATATGCCTTCTAGGCCTGTTATTTGTGTAACTATTGCAATGAAGCATCGTTTTGTTTTACATGAAAGTTATGTTAAAAAATATGCATACTTTCAATATGTACAGTCAAGCTTGAGTCAAGTAAATTAAGTAGTGGAATTTGTTTACCATTTGCATCATAATTTGTTGTGTCATCTTGGTAAGAAGGATGTTGCTTTTGATGGCGACATGGAAAAACCCAAGAAGTTCAATGAACAAGATGATTTCATTGAAGCTACTAATGTTTTTAATAAGATGTTTCATGGCTCTAACATGTTGGCTTTGAAAAGTGGTACACAAGATGTGAAACATTTGCAAGAGTCCACATCATTGTAGAACAATGATGGGAACAAGATGACGGTGCTGAATGGTGAAAAAATCAAAGAACAAGTGCCAAAGAAAGATGAAAAAGAAGGCATACGTTCCAAAAATACTTCTTTTGGGTCTAAAAATGGTACATGGAAATTGCAAAAAAACTTGGTCAAAAATAGACACAAGTATAAGGCAAGACAAGCTAAAAATCGCCATGACGACAATGTTTGAGGTGAGAAAGTTTTCAATTTATTCAAGTTTCCTTTTGACGACTGAGGTGGTAAAAAGTTTGTTTCTTCAAGGAAATTTTTTTGTTTTGCAAATTCTGGGAAATTGCAGCAGGATGGTATCTACAACATCAAAACACCATTCTTGACAGAAGAACAAGGAAATCAAAAAGAGGGAGTGTCGACTACCTTCGTGTGGGTTTCAAAGGCGAAAATCATTTGAAGGCAAAATGGATTGAGATTGGAAAGGTGAAGGAAATATACCCTCATATGCTAAACAACATAAAGTGATATTCTAGGGTCCAAAAGATTCCAGTGTGGAGGAGTGATCAGGCACTCAAAATTATGCTAAAAAACAAAATTTGTTGGATTGGTGTGGAACTTGAACGACCACATAGATCTCGTCGTTTTGAATCCAGTGCAACTTGTTTCGCGGAAAACTAACACTGTATGCTCCCAAAAACATGTTCTGTCCACTTTGTCAAACATGAAATTTAAAAAAAAAATGTGCAGACAACCTAGTCATTAGTCCGTACAACTAACTATTCATGCCTACATGGTAGGTTGACTAGTCAATGCTTTGTTTTCCTTGAGCGAATCAGGGAGTTATAAGTGGCATAGTATGATAGGTTCATTTGTGGTAGTTTTTTATTGTTTAGGATTGTGGCCAACCACATGCTGCCACGTGGCCCAACCAAAGGCCGCTAGGTGGTAGCACGGTAGGCCACAAAAACTTGGTTAAGTCTGAATGGGGCAAGCAGGGGTCAAACCCGCAACCACATAGAAAATAACAACCAACCTTACCATCGCGCCCTACGCCGTGATACTTACAAACCCGTGGTCGCATCATTATTTTATTACATATTATATGGTGCATTGGGGGAGGGGGTAGGGTCTAGCCCCAGCCCTAGTCACCACCTCTGATGGGACCTTGGGCGAGAGGCTAGTCCTGAGCCCCCGCATATTATAATGTTAACGTTTAATGTTGTAGGGTGGCCACATACCGATGGTTGGTGAAACCATCGGTGGGCCTTTATTAAAAAACGTTTTTTTGCCATAGCTCGTAGAGGGAATTTTAATAAGGTGAAAATTTCACCCGGAAAACAAGGAAATTTTCACCCAGTTAGCTTGGAAAAAGGGCGAATTCGTAGGATGATACCGGCCCTGGAGAAAATTGTGGAGCGGTTAGTGGAGAAACTTGGGGAGATCATAACTTCTCTAGTTTTTGGCTAAATTCGATGCAGAAAGAGGCTAGACAAGCATTTTTGGGCATTATGGAGGTGATGGAACAATTTTTAGAGCCATTTGAGCATTTTAAACACATGTAATCACACTTTTGAGAATAATAGAAGAGGGTCAAGCCATTAGAAGCTGGACCAAGGAGACGTAGCCCAGGCGGGGTGAACTCCTTCATCATGTGCTATTGTGTAACTTTTTATGGTGATGTTCATGTATGTTAGATGCTTATGTTCAGTGTTTTAATTATGTTATTCTTCTCATGAAATTCACATAAAAACCCATAAAAAATCATATTAAACTTGCACTCAACCTTTCAATCCTCAAGCACCTTCTTTATATTATGAATTGGATCTTAACAAAACAAAAATAATATTCCCATTTAGATCACTAATGAGTTATAAACTATGGTTTCCGTGATAGGGAAATACTATAAAACACGGTTTAAGAATTACTAATTTGCATTGCTATAATCCATTTTCTTCTAATAATTTTTTTTGGCTCATTTTAGGTTTTTACGATGGGATTTTGTGTGGAAATTACATATTTTTTAAATCACATGCACAATGCTAAAAACATCAAAAATTTATATTTTTCCTTGTGTCATATCTATTTAATTTATGCATCTAATTTGTGTAATTATTGTATCAATTATAGGTTACAATATTTTTCATTGCATCAGAAAATGTTTGCATCATTTTACATCAAATGCGTGTCTTATTCATAAATATATGTCGTTATAACAATATCATATTGTATTCAATAAAATAAACTATGTGATGCACCACCAAATTGTATAGTGCCCTAAAGACTAAGGATTTTATGGAACTATATGATTTATGATGAACATTACACAACTAATTTATTCTTAGAATCAAAGCTCAGAATCTCCACAGTTCTCATTTTTAAGTCTACGTTTCGGGTCTAAAACAAGACCCATCATCAGGACAAATCTGCAAAATAGAGAGACAATTTGTGTTAAATAAATAGTGAAAAAATGACAAGAAATAGAGTCGACCAGATATCAACTTAATGTTTTAATTTCTAAATAATTTCATTTATTTTTAATTAATTTTATTTATATCAAGATGAGTTTTAGTTATTTTGCTGTTTTAATGCTACTAATGTCTAATATTATTAATTATTTATCCCTTTTATAAATTCTTATGTTAATTTAATTATAGGCTAATTATTTATTTTGTTTATTATTTTTAATTTACATGGAGCTTTGTTTTTAATAATGTCAAAGTGTAGTATTTTCTTTCTTACCCTAATTTTATGTAGAGAGGTCCTAGTAGATTATATTAAAAGATTAAAAAGTTTGATTATTATTCATTTTATAAGACCCTATGTAGATTATAATGTCTACTTTTTTATTAATTATTAACCCTTGAAAAAGTTCTAAGTTTCTATCCAATATTAGCTTATGGATTAGATTTAATAGTTTTTGTTTTTTTGTTTTTTCATTAAATCAAAGAAAGGTAATTTCTTTTATCCTAATATTATGTGAAAAGGTCCTAGTAGATTATATTACTATATTTAAGGATTTGCTTTTTCTTAATATTATAACATCCTATGTAGGTTATGATGTCTACTTTTTCATTAAATATAAATCATTGTTAAAAGTCCTAATTTTTTTAATCCTATTTTATCTTATGATTAAGATTAAATGTTTTTGTTTAAAGTTGTATAGCTTTATTTAGAGATATTTTTAGAGTTTTTAGTATTATACTTATACTAATTTTAATATTTTCCTTATACTAATTTTAAGATCATACGGTCCTATGTAAATTATATTACCTTGATGACGGTGTAGTTATTTAAATAGGTTTGGAATAGGTCAATTGATTATAACCCATAGGTAAGGCTTGTAACCAATTGATCCTATAAACTAAGGTTTGCAGAAGGAAGGGATTTAATTAAGGTCTAAGTTAATGTTAGGAGATTTATAAGGGTGTTTTTAAAATGATTACTTATAACTTTCTAAGGTTAAATAAGGGTAGCATGGTAAGGGTAAGGAGTAGGGTAAGGGTTAGATGTGAACAGGCCGGTAGAGGGAAGGGGAAAGGGTACGAGGTAGAGAAAGTGAAAGTCAATTTAAAGGTCATAAAGGGACGAAGGAAGAGTAGGGGTACAAGGAGGCCAACGACTCAAGGGTGAGAGATGTTTTAACAGGATAGCACGTGGACCCAATTTCTGCTAACTTCTAAGCCTCCATATCTATTTAGGTTGTGAGGGTGTTTTATGATTTCCAGGGCTTCACGTATTTTGCGTTTGAAATGATGTTTTTCTTTGGCAATGACCACTGCTTCTTCAAGGCATATGTGGTGACATGTTTTGCTTGAGTGTTCTGCTAAAGCTGAGGTTTTAATTCTTCCAAGCCTAATGTCTGCCCCATGTTCTTTGAACCTTATTTTAAAGGTCCTACCTATTTCCCCAATATAGCAATCTCCGCATGAACAATTGATTTTGTACACACCTTTTTGTTGGAGGTGGTCGGGGTCATCCTTAATCGATTTAATTTTTTTCCTGATGGTAACTAGAGGTTTGAAATATTTGAACAAACATCTGGAGTTGCTATGGGATCTCCGTTATCCCCTATAGTGGAAAACCTCTTCATGGAGAAATTTGAAAAGAAGGCTTTGGAATCTTACCCATTAAAACCCAAGTTTTGGATAAGGTTTGTAGACGACACCAATGTCAATTGGCTTCATGGAGATGAGGAATTAAAGAAATTCCTAAACCACCTCAACATCATATCCAAAGATATCTAATTTACAATGGAAGGTGAAGAAAACAACTGCATCCCTTTCCTTGACGTTCTCCTCTCTAGAAATGAGGATGGATCCCTTGGACACAAAGTGTTCAGAAAGAAATCACACACGGATAATTATCTGCACGCCAACTCACACCACTACCCACCCCAGAAGACAGGGGTATTTCTGACTCTCTTTACTCGAGCTTTTAGAATATCAGACAAAACACATGTGGAAGAAGAAATTGAATATCTAAGAAAATCCTTCATAAACTTGGGATATAGCAATAAGGACATTAACAAAGCTATTCAAAGAGCTAGATCCTGAAACAAAATAATGATTACTGACAAACCCTCCACTACAAAACAATACCTCCCTTATATTCAAGGGGTCACAGACAAAATAGCAAAATTTCTAGCCAAAAGGGACATTAAAGCAACCTTCAAACCTCTAGTTACCATCAGGCAAAAAATGAAATCGGTTAAGGATGACCCCGACCACCTCCAACAAAAAGGTGTGTACAAAATCAATTGTTCATGCGGAGATTTCTATATTGGGGAAACGTGTAGGACCTTTAAAATAAGGTTCAAAGAACATGGGGTAGACATTAGGCTTGGAAGAATTAAAACCTCAGCTTTAGCAGAACACTCAAGCAAAACATGTCACCACATATGCCTTGAAGAAGCAGTGGTCATTGCAGAAGAAAAATATCATTTCAAACGCAAAATACGTGAAGCCCTGGAAATCATAAAACACCCTCACAACCTAAATAGAGATGGAGGCTTAGAAGTTAGCAGAAACTAGGTCCACGTGTTGTCCCGTTAAAACATCTTGCACCCTTGAGTCGTTGGCCTCCTTGTACCCCGACTCTTCCTTCGTCCCTTTATGACCTTTAAATTGACTTTCACTTTCTCGACCTTGTACCCTTTCCCCTTCCCTCTACCTGCCTGTTCACATCTAACCCTTACCCTACTCCTTACCCTTACCATTCTACCCTTCTTTAACCTTAAAAAGTTATAAGTAATCATTTTAAAAACACCCTTATAAATATCCTAACATTAACTTAGACCTTAATTAAACCCCTTCCTTCTGCAAACCTTATTTTATAGGATCAATTGGTTACAAGCCTTACCTATGGGTTATAATCAATTGACCTATTCCAAACCTATTTAAATAACTACACCGTCATCAAGGTAATATAATTTACATAGGACCGTATGATCTTAAAATTAGTATAAGGAAAATATTAAAATTAGTATAAGGATAATACTAAAAACTCTAAAAATATCTCTAAATAAAGCTATACAACTTTAAACAAAAACATTTAATCTTAATCATAAGATAAAATAGGATTAAAAAACTTAGGACTTTTAACAATGATTTATATTTAATGAAAAAGTAGACATCATAACCTACATAGGATGTTATAATATTAAGAAAAATAAAATCCTTAAATATAGTAATATAATCTACTAAGACCTTTTTACATAATATTAGGATAAAAGAAATTACCTTTCTTTGATTTAAAAAAAAAAAAAAAACTAAACTATTAAATCTAATCAATAAAAAGGTAGACATTATAATTAATAAAAAAGTAGACATTATAATCTACATAGGGTCTTATAAAATGAATAATAATCAAACTTTTTAATCTTTTAATATAATCTACTATGACCTCTCTAGATAAAATTAGGTTAAGAAAGAAAATACTACACTTTGACATTATTAAAAACAAAGCTCCATGTAAATTAAAAATAATAAACAAAATAAAATAATTAGCCTATAAATAAATTAACATAAGACTTTATAAAAAGGGATAAATAATTAATAATATTAAACATTAGTAGCATTAAAACAACAAAATAACTAAAACTCATCTTAATATAAATAAAAATTAATTAAAAATAAATGAAATTATTTAGAAATTAAAACATTAAGTTGATATCTGGTCGGCTCTATTTCTTGTCATTTTTCCACTATTTATTTAACACAAATTGTCTCTCTATTTTGCAGATTTTCCCTGATGATGGGTCTTTTTTTAGACCCAAAAAGTAGACTTAAAATGAGAACTGTGGAGATTCTGAGCTTTGATTCTAAAAATCTACACCATAGAAATCTACAATCCATT
>JAXQQM020067633.1:0-69644 GCA_034641835.2 Pinus albicaulis
GATGTTCTTGGATTTTACCCTGCACATAGTCCACGACATCTTGGCCTTCCAATTTGAGATCCAATATCATCTTCCAAGCATGGAATTCATCCTTCCCAGTCAATTTTTCATCCTCCTTGAAGCCATAGTTTGTGGAACCCATTATCCTCTTTGGTGATTGCTACAAATAGGGCTTATCTTCACCTCAGGCTTCGATACCATGTAAATTTATGTAGATGTTATATGCTTGATACAACTTTACTTTTCACTACAGCAGTCACATAAACAATCAAGTAAAATGTTGATAGAGCATATGAGAGGATCTTCAGAAGACAAACCAGAAACAGAAAAATGTGGTGGTGCGTTACGGCGGTCAACAGGATTCTTCAACCAGCAATGTCTCCTTGGTTAGCCAGCCCATCATGTGTCACAACAGCCCTCAAAACAGCCACACGATCAACTCAAATTCAACCCCAGGAAAGTCAACGCTGTCCAGAAAATTCAATGCAAGACAGCAACAAGAAAGTCAATGCAACTCGGTCTTCAGTCAAAATTTTGACCTCGGTTCTTATGCCAATGTTTACGGCCTTCCAAAATCGAAGTCTCCACCAATTTTCAGCCTCTTTGGACCATGCATTGATCAAAGTCAATGCTGTTCAAACTTGCGTGGAAACCTTAGTTGCAGTAAATTCGTCTTTATTCCCACGTGTGAACCGAAACTGCTTCCAAGGAGCTCGTACTAAATTAGAAGAGGAGATGATGTGTGAGGATGAGATGATTGAAAAATTCCTTCAACTTTGACTCTATTTATATCAATCACTGAGGTGTGTGACACATCTGCTGGGGGTGTAAAACCTTAAGGCCAACCTGCACATATTTGAAATTATTAAAAATAAATTCAAAATAAATGTTCTGCTCATCAGATTAAGATCAATTTTAGATTGATATTACACCTCTCTGAAAGAGGAACCCAATAAAAATATTGGTATCTTCATCTGAGCATCACAACATGGAGTTTGGACCTAGTTGTCCAATTTTAACAGTATTAGCTTCAAGTGTGCTCAAATTGTTGTTACAAGCTTCAAATTCTATTGGAACATATTCCAATGAGTTTAAAACATCAAAATCTACCAGAAATGACTATTTTTTTTCTTAATTTGGATTCTGGATGCTCTAGCAATGCCTCCAACACCTGGTGGCCCTAGACTTCAAAAATATTTAAATGCACAAAAACACTTGTAGATGACATTTTTTTCCTCTAGAACCTACTTCAATGGCTCCAAAATACCCCCAATACCCCTATTTTGGTTCTGACTCAGTTGAATTTGAAGTTTCTGGGAAAAAGTTATGCCTCATTCAAATTTTTCCCAAGAAACTGCCTCCAAATCTGGCTAACTGCCAGTTAAAATTCCAAAAAATAGAAATTCCACCTAATTCGGCATGCTCTGCTAAAATTCTGCCAAACTAATTTGCAGTTAGCTTAAGATAAGTATGGATTAAATTTTGATTAAGTGGTGCTTATCACAATAAGCGCATTTAGCTAAGGGCTCAAGTGTTAGTCCACTGCACAAGGGTTAAAATACAGGCAGAATTGGTTGTTTAGAAATCATGTGATGTGGCTTAAGGGTTCAAGTTTGTGCTTGTGAGGCGGAGATCTTGGGTTTAATATCTGAACCCACTCCAAAAGTATACCTTTTTGGCATATATTATAATAACCCTTTGGCACATTTGAATATGTTAGATGCATATAGTATTGGTAATAATAAGAACCTAGGACACAAAGCTTTAAAATAAATATTTTAGGTTTGGCATTTGGGATATTATACGTGGGCACATATATGATATTTTATTATACAAATTTAATTATATTAATAATTCATATATATATATATATATATATATATATATATATATATATATATATATCATAATTAAATAAATAAACATACAATTCCACCTTAGAAATATTAGAAAATTTACCCCCACATAGAACAAAATTGGCGAATCTGAAAATGCCACTTGTCACAGATTTGTTGGTAGAAACTTGAAGAATATTCCTGAAGATTCATTTTTGTTGACTCGGCTGCCACATCATCCCTTTACCTATTTTGCCCATTTATTTACCTGTTTTGGAAAGCAAGTAGCAGGCCATAACTTACTCATACGAACTTGGATTTGGATTAAACGAGTTGTGTTCGAATCCTGGAGACGAGTTCTATGCTTTCGTCTTAGTCTGAATCATTTATGAGAAATTTGAATTTTTAGCTAAAATACTGATCCCTGAACAAGAGGATACTTGAAAAAAAATTGTTGATGGTGAAACACATGTGATAAGTAATTCGTATACATATAATACTATCAACAATAATTAATTAGATTGCCTCAACAT
The DNA here is from genome assembly GCA_034641835.2 of Pinus albicaulis. Classification (NCBI taxonomy): domain Eukaryota; kingdom Viridiplantae; phylum Streptophyta; class Pinopsida; order Pinales; family Pinaceae; genus Pinus; species Pinus albicaulis. The sequence goes on from JAXQQM020067633.1 coordinate 2,369, forward strand.
ATAAACAATTGGATCAGAATTAGAACATTGGAAACCTTGGGAGAGAAGATAAGAGTCCATATTTGTGTACCATGCACAAGGTACCTATTTGAGGCCATACAAAGATCATATCAGTCTGCACACTAATGATTAGTCCTAGTCATATCCTTTCAATTTTTCCATATAGATCTCTTCATTAAGATCACCATGAAGAAATGTGTTCTTCACATCCATGTATAGGTGAACCTCCCACTTCTTTGTTGTTAGACTTGAAAGATCCATCCTAATGGAGTCCATTTTTAGTGTCCCGCTCTTCCTTTATGTCACACAATTTTGTTGTGAAGTGTACAACAGTGTGTGTTGTAACTAAACACTTGCATCTAAAAAAATCATTTCCATGTCTTTGTTCACATATTTTCCTACCATTATTTGGGTGGAATATTTTCATGCCCTTTCCTACCTATTTTTTTGCATCTGCTTTAAATTCATTAAAACATGTAATGATCTCTGACTTTGATTTAATAAAATAGACTCAATTATAGCTTAATCAATCATCTATAAATGTAAGAACATACCTCATCTTACTCACAAATGGTTGGGAAAAAGGTACAATGATATCGTTGTGCACAAGCTTGAGGATTGATTATGCCATTGTTGCCTTTCCTTGCTTGAAATTTTCCTATATATGTTTTCCCATAATGTAGCCACAAGAAACTCCTTCGGAAAATTAATTTTGGGAAGCTCTGTAACCATTCCTCTATTGAAATTTTGGAGGTAATTGTAATTCAAATGCCAAAATCTTGAATGCCACAATGCACTCCCTTGGTTTGCATGTGCTAGTAACATAACCAAAGAAGATTCAAAAGAAATTTTTGAAAAATAATGTAACTCTTCTTTACCTACAACAAATATAGATTCATCTGTCGTCTCAAAGATTGTAATAGTATTAGTTGTAAATTCCACCCACTTTCCTATGCTAGAATGCATTATCTGGTAGATTGAGATTAGGTTTATAGATAGTTATGGGACATGCAATACATACTTAAAATAGTCATTTTTCACATTTACTCTTCCTTTTCCATTCTCTTGGACATGGGTATTATCTCCCATTAGTATGGGAGGACCAACAAATGTGTCCATGGTCATAAATGAATCTCCTGAGGCACCCATATGACATGATGCCCCATTATAATTAATATAAGAATAAGAAGAAGACAAAATTGCTACAAGTGCATGAGATTTACCTCAATCATTTGATGACTTCTCCTTTTTTTTGGCACCATCGGGAATGAAATCTCCAAGATTGTGTTGTTGGAGTGTTTGTGCCATGATGTCAATTTTGTTTTTCATGCATGTAGATTCAAAATGAAAGGCTCTATTGCAATAAGTGCAATTTTTCTTTTCCTTCTTTGATATAGCATTTTTGGAGGTGTAAGAATCATCATTGGATCTACAATTTGGTCCTTTTCTTTTTCCAATGAAAAATCACAACTTAATTCATAATGAACAAAATTACATATTGTAGATGCTAAATAACCTATGAAAAATAACCATATCCTAGCTTTTTAGGATAGAATCTCCTGAAAGAGCTAATAACTATTATTTTCTACCTTTCTTTTTTTCCACTTTTCTCCAACCACTAGTGTTGGGTGTGGCGGATACAATAGTTATTTGATTCTCTTTTATATTTACTAGGAGTTCTTTATCACAATAAAATCCTTCTGAACATGGGTTAATTTAATACCACTTACCTCTTTTTTGAGGGTAATATTCACACTTTTATTATGTGGAACATAAGACAATGGAACTAATGTAGAGCTATGCTTGGTCTCTTCCTTCTGTAAGGTGTCTTTGGCATTTTTCTCATTGATGTTTGTGGTGTTTTCTGGAATTTTTGCATCTACTGATTCATGATATTGGGATTCTGAAAATTACCAACCTTTGGCCTTTTGATGTTGTTGCGTTTTAATTTTGGGGTCGTTTTTAGCTTGTGGACATGCACTTTGAAGAGGTCACATTTGAAGACATATATGGCAACAAAATGTCATATTTTCATAATCAAGAGGTTGCGTCCATTGGAGGTTATTGTGAACCAACATGATGCGCTCAGGTAAACCTTGGATGAGATCAAATTCAACACAAATTCTGGCAAATGTAAAAATACCTTTGGGGGCTCAATCTACATCAATCTTTAGAAATTTCCCCGTAGAATTCCCAATTCTTTCTAATAATTTTTGGTGCCAAATATGCAGTGGAAAATTATGTATCCTGACCCATATAGGCATTTTGGATACCACCATGGTGGTAGCGTCAAATCCGGGAAACCAAGGTATCATGAAGAGCCCAACATTGCCCCAAAACCATGGTTCCCCATTTAATACATATTCATTTTCTTTTATTGTATTAAACTTGACAATAAAAAACCATTTAGAGAAGAGATGAATATCACAGTTTGGTGTCCAAGTAGAGAATATTTATTAATGAAGAGCCTCTGATTTGGGAAAGAAACCATTAAATATATATATAACTCCTTTGGTGTAGAAAAAATCATAAAGCTCATTTACCTCGTCCAAAGTGACTATCAAAGTTGGTACCTGGGACTTATGTTCCATGATATAGGGCCCAGGTAGATTTGGAATATGTTTTGGGTTCTTTTGAGTCTCCACCTTCCCTTTGACATCATCCTTGAAAGATGTGGGGCCTTTTGAGATAGATTCAGAGTAGCCCCCAATTAGTCTTATGTTGAGTGTGATGTTTGCACCGGGACCGATGCCATAGTCTTGTAGTGTGGGGAACTCCTGGAGTAACTTCCCTGCATAAATAAGCTTTGTAGTCGTGCTGGTATGCCCATTTGTTTTTGAATATCGTATTTGAGTGCTTTTATTTGCATCTTGGTCCAGATCCACATACAAATAGATTTCTCACTCATATTCTTATATAAATTTGTTTTAGGACTCCTTCACGTGGTTCTGGGTGTTGTGATTCACAATATATCTTCTTGGGACATGATGCTGATAGATATGGGCTTATAACAAGTGGATCTATAATAATTGTAGCTTCTAAGGTCTCACTCATAACCTGATCCAGGCCCAAATCTGGAAGGAAAAGTTAGTAAAAGAGTTGATTTGACTAACCAAAATCTTTCATGACTGAATTTGCCGCATATTGGCCAGATCCAAAAAAGAATTGTAGAATTAACCATAGATTTGTGCCTCCAAAGGCACGATCTAACACACTAGAAAAAATAACACCATCCAAAGCCCATCTTCATGCCCAAAACCTTTGTCTATCAGATACATCAAGGTGTCACATGCACCACACATAAAAATTCAGATCTAAATATATAAATGAGGGATCCTTTAGGGTTTTTGCATGGAACCAATATTCCTCCATATCTGAGAGAATTAATGTCAAATTATCAATGTTGATCCATTTTGAAAGGATTGGTCTCCTTACATTCATACAAAAGGAACCCAAAATTTCTAGCCATATGCTAGATCACAATAGATGAAATACCCTCCATAACCACCATGAGGAGATCCGCAATTAGCAGTGGCCGTCAAGTGAAACCTTCGAATACACGAAGTAACCCTAGCCGATCTTGTTTTCTTCCTCCATATACAAAATCATCTAATCCTAGATGTGGAGTGTTGTGAATCTGCTAGTGCATATCTAGCCCATACCAAGAAATAAAGGAAATAATAAAAATGGTCACATGTCCTACATATAACATGGCTTACTCTGTTGATGCGTAGAGATATCCCAAAGGATCCTACTCTGTTCAGAGAATAAAAATGGATCAGGAGCTAACCACCACATCCGTGTTCTAGAGATGCATTACATCTAACCATTTTAGTGATCGCATCGATTTTAGATAACAGAGAAACCCTATCATAATCCATCGCTCTCCCATTTTCATAGTCTTATTATGTGTAAGTGGAGTCAATTTGGTCCTTTTCTATTATCATGTTCATTTATTTTTTCTTATGCTTTTGTTTCTTACCTGAACAATGAGTGCATATGCAATGGAAATTTTGAGGGTTCCCATTTTGATAAGTTTTTCCTATTCTTGCATCAGAGATTAAATGACTCAAAAGTCCATTAGTGGTATATTCAAATTTTTACCCATCATTATATTTAAGAATGAAATGAAGAAACGAAAAAATTATATTATGGTTTGAGCTTGGAGTGAATCGACAGAACAAGTTGTTCCTCTTTCTTTCCAATATAGCATGCCTTTAAATCTTGATGTAGTGACTTGAACTTCATGAAAAAACCCTGTAAGGTTTCAAAACTACTCAATCAAATATATGAGCTCATTCTCCAATTCATGTCCGCACATCATGTGTTTCTTAATGAAGAGTGTAGAAATTTGAATAATAGCTGAATTATTCACCAAGATTATCCTGATTACACACTATTTAAGCTTCATGCATAATACATAACCTCTTCTACAATTGATCATCAATATGTGGAAATAGAAAGCAGTCGCATGCGCTCATTAAAACAAAACCAAGCACACATATCAACACAGGATGTAATGGGGAAAGAAATAGCTGAAAACCCCCAAATATCTGTATATTATAATGATAGAGAACATGTAACAATACATAGCACAAATCTCTCACAGCCCTCAGCATTATCTCAATGCTACACACAAAACTAGTTATGAAGATGAACAAGTCACAGGTTCAAATCTCCTCCACAAGTCTGCTTGCCTCTACTGCACAATCCAAGTTGATTAATGATGAGATCCAAGTTTGAATCCCACTAGCTCCAACTGCGCAATCCTCATTGGCAATCTCCATCAATGTGTGTGCAAATCTCATGCATATCCAATAGTCACAACTGATAGTAGACTCACCCTTTCACCCACCTCTAACACTGGTCTCCACTGAACTGTCCATGCATTGCAATTAACTGATGTGTTCTTTAGTTGATTTATGAGTTAATAATTAGTGAATTAATTAATAATTAATTCACACCACTCATCACTAGTGTATTTTTCAGTTAGACTAAATACAACTATTTCAACTAAGTTAAACCGAACACAACTCCACCAACTGTCTCATCAACTCCACCAAACTCTGCCACATGAGTTCTAACTGAAGTCAACCATGCAATAGCTCAACTAACCCTTAGAAAAAGAATATTTCCTTCTGTCAGCTGCATGTGCCACATCCAAGCATCAAACTGAAGTGCTCCAAGAGGATAAGATAATGTTTATAGTCTAAATATTATTAAGGGTTAATAATATTTGACTGTTCTATTTTTAGCTCGACATTCTAAAAATAGAAACCACCCAATGTCTAAAAATAGAGGTCCATCTATTTTTACCAACTCGACCAATCATCCATAAATAGCATCCTGCAACTCATAGACCATGATCCCTATGTCTAAAAATAGACATAGTCTAAAAATAGACTTTGCGCCAAAAATAGCCTGCGGGCCCACTTAGTGAAGGCGACTTCATTTCACTAAACTCCATCATCTTGTTGCATTTTCAAAACTCCCTCTCAACAAGATATGGATTATCTGCAACCCCTATCCTACCTCTGTGGAATTTGAATTTGCTCCTAGTGAGGGCCTTTGTCAAGATATCAGCATCCTGATCCTCCGTGGGAATATATGAAAGTAACATGATTCTCCACTGCACACAATCTCTGATATGATGGTACTTGATGTCGATGTGTTTGGATCTCTCATGAAATACTAGATTAGCCGAGAGTTTAATGCAACTCTGGTTATCACAATAAATCAAAGTAGGCTCCAAATGCGACCCGAACAACCCGACCAGAATCTTCCTCATCCAAATAGCCTCGCATGCAGCCAAGCTTGCTGCCATATACTCGACCTTCGCGGAACTGAGTGCCACGGATCTCTGCTTCCTGATGTACCATGAAAGTGCTGTCGACTCGATACTGAAGATCCCTCCAGATGTGCTCTTTCGGTCCGTTGGGCTCCCTGCCCAATCTGCATCCGTGAAGCCACACAGCTTCACCTCATCCTCCTGTATGTACCACAGTCCATATGCCAATGTGCCTCTGAGATAACGCAATACATGCTTGCCTGCCTTCTAGAAGAGCTTGGTAGGCTTAACCATAGCTTGTGAAAGCTGGTTAACAGCATAGCATATATCGGTTCGTGTATTGACCAGATACATAAGCAACCCCACCAACTGTCGATAAACAGTGGCATCCACTACCTCCGCTGAAGTAGCATCCTCATTCCTCCAACCTCCAAGAAGAGGAGTATCAACAGGCTTGCAGCCATGCATGTTGAACTTCTCCAGTATCTCCCGGGCATACTTACCCTGAGAAACAAACAGTCCATCACTGCGCTGCCAAATTTCCAATCCCATGAAATAATGAAGGAGGCCCAAGTCCTTCATCTCAAACTCTCTAGCAAGATCCTCCTTGCATGAAAGTATCAACAGCTCATCACCCGTCAAAATCAGATCATCTACATACAGTACAATGATCAGCAGCTTCCCCTCCACCACAATCTGGTACAGGTTAGGATCCGCCTCACTCTTGGAAAATCCAAGCCCGATGAAATAACTATCTATCCGTGTACCAAGCACGAGGTGATTGCTTCAGCCCGTACAGTGCTCTCTTGAGTCGGAAAACATGCGACTCACTGCTGAAGATCTCGAAACCTTCACACTGCTCTATGTACACCTCCTCCTCAATGACTCCATTGAGGAATGTAGTCTTCACATCCATCTGATGGATGTGCCATCCCATCTGCGCTGAGAGAGCTAGGATCGTCCGTATGGAAGAGTACCTTGCGACAGGTGCAAAGGTCTCCTCATAATCGATCCCCTCGATCTGTGAGAAGCCACGGGAAAAAAATCTTTCCTTGTACTTCTCCACACTCCCGTCAGCCGCCTGCTTCACTTTGTAGATCCATCGCGAACCCACCACTGATTTCCCTTCCGGTCGCGGGACAATCTCCCATGCATTGTTTCTGACAATAGAATCATACTCTTCCACCATGGCATCTACCCATGCGGGGTCCTCCACAGCTTCCTCGAAAGAGGATGGCTCTGTCACGACACATTTTCTCACAAGAGCCATGTATCCATTGTACCGGTTCGGTGACTGTCTCTGTCTGCGTTGTGCTGTAGGTGGTCCTACAACCTTCTCTGCGTCTTGAGCCAGTCGCTCAGCTTCTGTAGTGCGCTTGCGCCCTCTGATGGTTGGCGCTGCATGAGTGGTCTCTTCCACTCCATGAACTTCCTCATGTGGCTGATCCACAACCTGAAGCTCATCCTTAGGAACTAATAGCTCCTCATCTGCATGCAAGTGCGGCTCCCTCTCAAGCGAACACTTCATGGCTTTCTCCTCCTGAAATTTGATATCCCGTCACACAACAGTCTTGCGACTGTCTGGAAAATACACACGATAGTTGGCTCCAGCTTCTTCCTGGCATCCTTCGTCACATGCATGTAGACAGGTGAGCCAAAAATCCTCAAATGGGAAATATCAAGCCTCTTGCCAGAAAATGCCTCCTCCGGTGTACTCATGCCAATTATCTTGTGAGGACAACGTTTCTGCACATATACTGCAGTATTTCATGCCTTCACCCACAAGTGAAGGGGTAGGCCCTGATCATGCAACATCACCTGTGCAGCACCCACGATCATTCTATTCTTCCGCTCAGCAACCCCGTTCTGCTGTGGGTTATGGGGTGCGATGAGCTCTCTCTGAATCCCTTCTGTGCTGCAAAAGTCCTTGAATTCAGCAGAGATGAATTCACCACCATTGTCGCTCCTAAGAGCCTTCACATGCTTCCCCGATTCCTTCTCAACCAGTGCCTTGAACTCACAGAACTTTGAGTATGTCTATCTCTTCTTCTGCATGAAGAAGATCCAACACTTCCGAGAGAAATCATCAACAAAGATCACATAGTACTTGTGCTTTGCTGTCGAAGCTACTGAGAAAGGTCCACACACGTCTGTGTGAACTCTCTCAAGGATCTTCGTGGTGCGAATATCCTTCTCGTGAAAGGTGGCTTTCACAAATTTTCCCAAGGTACACCCCTTGCACTGATCTGACTGCGCAAGAGTGCCCTTAGGAAGCCCAGTAGAAATCTGCTACAGTATCTTCAAAGCTCCATGGTGAAGGTGGCCCAATCTTTAGTGCCACAGCTTGCCATCATCCCGGCTCACCACTCCTTCCGCCTTGCATGCCATTGCTGCGCAGCCATCTACTTGCAACTGATAAAGGTTCTTGATTCGAACCCCTATCTTCCGGGTTTCTCCAATTGTCTTACTGCGCAGGAAAGCCTTTCCTTCACTGAAGACCACATCATACCCCTTTTCTTCCAACATCGCCACAGAGATCAGATTCTTCTTCAATCCTGGAACATGCACCACTTCCTTCAATACGAAGGGTTTACCAGACTCCCTCTCAAAGGAAATGGTACCGATACCGGTTGCACTGTATCTACCATCATCGCCCATCTCGATGTGCACTCCAAGATCTTTCTCATCCAGATATGAAAACAAATCTCGATCTCCATTCATGTGAAAAGACGCACCACTGTCTAAGAACCATACTGATCCCATCACACTTGAGACCAAGCATGCGATCAGTAAAAAATCCAGCTCAAACTGGGAGGCTAAGGCCTCTCCCGCTGCAGATCCAGCAGCATGCTTATTTTTCTTCTTCTGCGAACAATTTGTGGCATAATATCCGTGTTGGTGACAGTGAAAGCACTTCACCTTGGACATGTCTGGCGTCTTGCCTTTCGCACCAAACTAAGAAGCTTTCTTGCTCTTCCCCTTCTTTTCTTTAGCAGCGAAAGCACAATTTTCTTCATCAGATGCCTTTGATGAAGATCCGTCCCTCGTAGTCTGCCTTATCTCCTCTTGCATGAGATCTGACCAAAGTCGCTCCCATCCCAGCAACTTCTCCCAACCATTGACAGAGTCCTGAAAGGAATGCCAACTCTTTGGAAGACCAAGGAGAGCCAGGTCCACCAAGTCCTCATCATCGACAGTCACCCCCACACTTCCCAGCTCATCTCTGCATTGAGTGAACTTCGTGAGGTACTTGGCGATACTGTCACCTTTCTCCATCTTAATGTTTTTGAGTTTATCCTTGAGCGCCAACTTCCTCTGGTCGCTCTTTCTCTAGAATAGATCTGTCAACGCTTTCCACATCAAAGATGGAGAAGCTTTTCCATGCAGGCTGGATACAATGTGATCCTTCACGCCCTCCAATAGAATCCTTCGACATTTCGCCATCTTATTTTGCCAAGCTTCAACTTGAGCAGCATCAGTAGGCTTTGGGATCTCAGCATCTATGAACTCCTTCAGCCCGTTATCATCTAATATTGCGTCCATTCTGTCCTTCCATGCAACATAATTCGAACTGCCCTCAAGGGCATATTCCAGTCGCAAACCGTTGAAAGACATTTCAACTCCGGCACCAAGAAAACAAACTACTGCAAAATTCGAATTCCAAGCTCAAAAACTCAACTGCTTCTGGATCTATGAGAAAAAAGTATTTCTATCACAAAGATCGACTGTAGGGGTGTTTACTGGATATATCACCTTTCAAGGAAAGGATGGATCCAGAGGCTACCTGGCCCGTTACAGACTCTGTCTACCGAAATAAATTGTAATCACTGTAATAGATCCCGATGATCAATTCTTAGCTTTGATACCATGTATAAATTTGAATAATAGCTGAATTATTCACCGAGATTATCATGATTACACACTATTTAAGCTTCATGCATAATACATAACCTCTTCTACAATTGATCATCAATATGCGGAAATAGAAAGCAGTCGCATGCGCTCATTAAAACATAATCAAGCACACATATCAACACAGTATGTAATGGGGAAAGAAATAGCTGAAAAACCCCAACTATCTGTATATTATAATGATAGAGAACATGTAACAATACATAGCACAAAGCTCTCACAGCTCTCAGCACTATCTCAATGCTACACACAAAACTAGTTATGAAGATGAACTAGTCACATGTTCAAATCTCCTCCACAAGTTTGCCTGCCTCTACTGCGCAATCCAAGTTGATTAATGATGAGATCCAAGTTCGAATCCCACTAGCTCCAACTGCGCAATCCTCATTGGAAATCTCCATCAATGTGTGTGCAAATCTCATGCACAGCCAATAGTCACAACCGATAGTAGACTCACCCTTTCACCCACCTCTAACACTGGTCTCCACTGAACTGTCCATGCATTGCAGTTAACCGATGTGTTCTTTAGTTGATTTATGAGTTAATAATTAGTGAATTAATTAATAATTAATTCACACCACTCATCACTAGTGTATTTTCCAGTTAGACTAAATACAACTAGTTCAACTAAGTTAAACAGAACACAACTCCACCAACTGTCTCATCAACTCCACCAAACTCCGCCACATGAGTTCTAACTGAAGTCAACCATGCAATAGCTCAACTAACCCTTAGGAAAAGCGTATTTCCTTCTGTCAGCTGCATGTGCCACATCCAAGCATCAAACTGAAGTGCTCCAAGAGGATAAGATAATTTTTATAGTCTAAATATTATTAAGGGTTAATAATATTTGACTGTTCTATTTTTAGCCCGACAATCTAAAAATAGAAACCACCCAATGTCTAAAAATAGAGGTCCGTCTATTTTTACCAAATCGACCAATCATCCATAAGTAGCATCCTGCAACTCATAGACCATGATCCCTATGTCTAAAAATAGACATAGTCTAAAAATAGACTTTGCGCCAAAAATAGCCTGTGGGCCCACTTAGTGAAGGCGACTTCATTTCACTAAGCTCCGTCATATTGTTGCATTTTCAACAAAGAGACCCTCAAAGGTTGTGAAAAAATTGTTGGGAGTGGTGGTAGACTCAATGTGAAAAAGTATATTTACATAAACAACTAATTAGAGAAGCCTATACACCTCATCCATTATGTTGAAGCATTTGTCTTCTCGAGAGCTCCATTCAGCTCAGATTCATAGCCATAGTGATTCTAAAGATCCCCTTACTTCTAAGAAGAAGTAGGATTCTTGGCTTCCATTCATGCCAGTTGAATGGAATGAGAATCACTTATTGTTGACACTCTAGAGAATGAGCCATCTCCATTAATATTCAATATTCAATACTTGCAAATATGTTTATACATTTCTTCAACACCAATAATGCTTTGATACCATGTGAAATTTTGTGTTACACCTCAGAAGAATCTTGGTGGAAATATTTGGACACCTAATTTTCTAAGGGTTTTGGTGTGGAAAGTGAACCAATAAGGAGAGACCAAGAGAACTTTGAAGATGAATCCCAAAATTACACAATATATTTATATGTAACATATTTGTGAATAATAAATAAATTAATGCTTATTTGAATTTGTTTCCTATCATTTCATTAATTTTTAACATGGTATTAAAGCCGATGACAAACCTGTACAATAGAAATTAAGGAAAATTCACCTCAATATTGAAAATCAAATAAAATATGAGTTGAATAAACTCCTAAAAGCTAAAAAAAAAATTCCTGCTAGGCATTCTAAATGGGTATCAAACTTAGTGCCTGCCAAGAAGAAAAATGTTGACATATGCATTTGTATATATTTTAGGAATCTCAATAAAGCTTGTCAAAAGGATAATGTCTGATTACCACCCATGGAACAAATTTTACAATCAGTTGTAGGTTCCGAGATCATGTCTTTCCTTGATGGTTTTTCATGATACAATAAAATCCTACTTCATCCGAATGATAGATTGAAAACTACATTCAAAACCAAATGGGGGACCTATGCTTAAAATAAAATGCCTTTTGGTCTAATAAATGTGGGGGAAACCTTCCAAAGAGCAGTGGGCATAGATTTTAGAGGTCTGATAAAAAAAAACTATTTTTTTTACTCGGATGACATAACCATATACTCCAAGAAAAGAAGCAACCATTTTCATGACTTAAAACAGATCTTTGAATGTTGTAAAAGGTATGGAATTTCATTATACAAAAAATGGCTTATTTCGCTCTTAGTGAAGGAAAATTTTTAGCATTTATTGTATCCAAAGAAGGCATTTGTATTGATCCTGAAAGGATTAAGGCAATGTCTGAAATTTCTTTGCCCCATAACAAGAAATCCATGCAGTCCTTCCTAGGATAGGTAAATTTTGTTAAGATATTTGTTCCTGACTTTTCCCAAATTTTTCTTCCATTACAAGCCATGATCAAGAGAATTTTAGTCCTTAAGTGGGGTCACATTGAAAGAGAATATATTGATTCAATAAAAAAAAAAAACATTATAAATTCTCCCTTTCAAACTACTCCAAATTTTTCTGATCATTTTATTTTATATACTTTCGCTTCTGAAACATCATATGTTGTTGTTATAACACAACTTAATGATCAACAAATTGAGGCACCCATCTCATTATTTAGTTCAAATTTTCAAGGTGTTGAACTGAATTACTCAGAGCTGGAGAAACAAGCTTTTGTTGTTTTCAAATCTATAAATAACTTCAGACATTTTCTTCTAAAGACACACACTAAATTAATAGTTTCATTCCCAGCAGTAAGACCGTAAATTGTGCAAAAAGAATTAGGAGAAAAGATGGAAAATTGGGTCACAACTCTGTAGGAATATTATATTGACATTAAACCAACTAAAATTTTCAGAGGACAAGGTTTTTTTAGATTTCTTAGTGGAGCTTCCGCATACCAACTGATGAGGACTCAGGTAATAATGTACACATATCTAACATAAGCCTAACTGATATTGAGTCCCAATATGTTGATCTTATCTTTTACTTAAATAATGGATATGCTCCCCTGAACTCAATTATAAAACCAAAAGAGCTTTAAGGCTAAAATCTAGTCGATATGAAATCATTAATGATGTGTTTTTCAGAAAAATACTATGATTTTTTATTATTAATATGCCTTGAAAAATCTGAAGGAAAAAAAGTTTTGCAGGAGCTCCATGATGGACTAGCTTGTGGACACTTCGGAGGAGATACCACTGCACATAAAATCTTGCATGCAGGGTATTATTGGCCAACTATGTTCAAAGATACCCATGCATATGTAAGAAAAATTAATATTTGTCAGATTGTTGCAGGAAGACAAAAAATACCAGCCTTACCTCTTCAGCTAGTCAACATTGAATAACTCTTTGAACAATGGGGACTAGAAATTATAGGTGAGATTTTTCCTCACTCTTCCAAGCAACATAAGTATATCCTTACTACTACAAACTACTTGACCAAGTGGGTGGAATAAATTCCACTAAAGGTAGCCAATTCTGATGCTATTTTCGAATTCATTGATTAGTTCATTATTACCAAGTTTGGTTTACCAACTGCACTTATGTTTGACAATGCATCTTACTTTTTAGGTAATAACATGACCGAATTTTCTCTTAAGAGAAGATTTAATACTCTGTTAATTACTATCCCCAAGGGAATGGTTTAGCAAATTCAACTAATAAAAACCTCTTAAGAATTATTAAAATAACTATTGATCAAAGCCAAAAGAATTGGCATAAATGTGTAACCTTTGCTCTATGTGTTGATCGAATAACCTAGAAGGCCTCTATAGGTACTTCTCCCTTCAATCTAGTATGTGGGAAAGAGGTTATCATTCCTTAAAACCCAGTCCTTCCCTCATTAGCCCTAGTCCAATTCATTAAAGAAACACCTTCCTCTTCTTTGCAATTAAGAATGTCTCAAATCCTTAAACTAGAAGAAGAAAGGGAAAAATCCAAACTTACACATGTGAACCATCAACAAATAGTTAAATATTCTTTTGATGCAAGTTCTGTTACCCAAAAATATTTTCAAGTTGGATATCATGTCCTTAAATGGGACAAGCCACATGAGGTAAAAGGAAAGCATACCAAATTATAGAAAATGTGTCTTGGACCATTTCAAATTGATGAAGAAGTAGGCCCATCAAATTGTATATTGCAAGATCTACAAGGAAAGAGAGAATCTCTTCCTCTTAATGGGCTTATTATAAAAATAAAAATAAAACAATTATTAGAAGAACATTTCTTCTATTGTAAATATGTAGGTATTTCCAATTTCATATTTAGGGTTATAGGAAATAATTTTAAGTAACATACGTTTGGCTTTTTATCAACATCTCTAATTATCTTATGATTTTTTGCTTTGAAGGTAGGAATTTTTTAGGAAAATAATACACAATTGAAAATTGGATAACTATCATAACACTCTGAAATCTTTTTCCATATAAGTTGCAAGTTATTTTAAAATCTCAAACTTTATAAAATCTTTTGATCTTATTATCAATCAAGAAAGGTTTCCTTTAACAAAGTAAAGGTTATTTTGTAACTAAGGATCTTTAACTCTAGATTTTCATCCAAAAGTCTTAAGGAGTCAATTATTCTTCACATCCATTAATCATACTTTTTTAGAGTGTAATTCAAAAATATATAAAACTTAAAAGACAAAAGGTCTCATCACGAGCCTGCTTACCATGATCATTGGAAAATAATAGGCTGACATTACCACTACAAAATACCAAAACAGAGTATTCTCTTTTGATTATTTCAATCATAAGGCAAGGGGTCTTATCACGAGCTAGCTTGTTCAACTCAATTACAACCAGTGAATGGCATTGTCGGTATCCGGTCACCAAACCAAGAAATGGCTTTTTAAGTAATTCTAAAAATAAAAATAAAAATAAAAGATATATATATATATATATATATTTGAATTTATCTCTAAGGATTGCAATCATAGATAGATGGGATACTGGATCATTGATGGTTAATAGGTAACCCTGTCGAGGCTATGAACACTTGCTGGCAACAGTGACTCTACCTGTGACAAATTGAGTATATCAAAAGGCTAAGTTTCAAAAGCCCCCTACTTTATCTTTATAACTAATTAATGACTGATATAGATAGTTAAAGATTTTCATATATAAGATTTTTTCAAAAGGATTACAATAAAATGAGTATTTTATTCAAAGTAATTTTATTTATCCAAAATTTTGAAAATAGTTTTCATTTCCTTAATCATTTTTTCTTATTAAAGTTTTAGAAATATCATTATCATAAATCAGAGATAACTGGTTCTTCCATTGAATCGCCAATTGTTATTTTATTCAACAAACCCCCATTATTTATGTATAATTACCTTAGAAAATAATGGGGACCCTTGAGTGAACTTGTTAGGTTCTGACCTTGGCACAGGCGCAGCTACCCGCCCTCGCTCCCCTGTTTCAGTAGCCTCTGTTGCGCGACCGTAGTTGTATGGCCCCTACAAAGGTCATCCCAAAGGTGGCTCCCCCTCTGGATCGCACCTTGGCCTTCTTAGCATTGATGAGATCTCTGAACCTACCTCGATCAAGGCCGAAAATATCAAAGTTCATTAAAAAAATGGATGGGATTCAGGAAGTTTCTCTACCTCCTACAATCCCTCGAATGGTTGCCCTCTCTCTTGGTGAGAAAAGCCTCATTGGGAAATTTATTGGTCTCTCACCCTCGCTGAAGACTATCCAGAAATGGGTAGAGTGAAACTAGATGGACAAGATCAATGGGAAAATTTCTATCAAAATTTATGGTAGGAGCTACTACACGTTCTATTTTGAGACAAAAGAGTGCAAAGACCTCATATTCAGGAATGGCCCATATTTCATGGACACCACAGGGCTTTACCTAAACAAATGGACTCCATATTTTGATATGGAACTCGACGTTCCCAATGTTGTCCATGTTTGGGTTCGTCTCCCTCATATTCCCCTTCACTGTTGGGGATATGATTCAATAAGAGTGATTGGAAATGTTGTAGGAAAGTTTATTGACAGAAGTGAGCCAAAGGACAACATGCAAGCTTGTGCAAGAATCTGCGTTGAGGTAGATTTGGGGAAAGGACTTCCGGAGGAAATCAAGCTAAACGTGGACAACTGGACACATATACAACAACTAGAATATGAATAAAACCCCTTAAAGTGTAAGGTATGCCATGAATACAGTCATTTCATGATTAGGAGTTCATAAATTTTGCTCAAAATTTAAAGTTACAGGATTAGGTTGAAACTAGGATGGTTGCGTAGATTTCATCTTCATGATTTTGGCGCCGTGAACATTTCGAAAAACCGATGTCGTATGAGGGAGATATCGCATTCTGATCGAATTCCCAAACAACTAAATTTTGTGACATGGTTGACTAGGATCTCCAATCAGCATGGACGATGCACAGTCGGAAAAAAGGAATATTCTTTTCTCAAATCTAGTCAAAGGATTACAAGTGGTGCATTGTGATTTGTTTAGGGTTGTACATTGTATTTTTGGTGGAAAAATTATAGGGTGACACGTGGCTATCCCTGAGGCCGCAATGTGTCCCCAAGTTGTTATGGTAAAATCTTAGGGAGGTCCACAGGGCTCGACCCCACGACCTTTGGCCTGCATGCATAGGCCTCCACCAACCAAGCTACATGTGATACTTAAATAAGCAAACAGGTTTCATTTAAACTTTGTTTTATTAGCCATCAGGGGTTGGGGACTCTTGGTGGTCCCAACCCAATGGCTGTCCCGTGGAGAAATTACATGGTGTATGTTAAAACAAACGTCACAACATATGTCAACCAACCTGCTAGCATAATCTGTAAATGTTACGCCTTGTCACATGCAATATCCTTGCGGTTAAAGCTTTATCCGCTGACAGTTTCATTAACCTTGCATTTAACTCCAGTGCAAACAACTTACCGTGGTTCAAGCCTGGAGTTCTACCTCCTCGGGAATTTAATATCACCCAGCCGTAATAATGTGTCACTCCCTACCCCTTAGCATTAACCTAACTGCGATGTTTCGTACATAGTAGCCCTGCAACTCTAGCATTCTTCAAAAACTATATCTTTGAAGTATGTGAGTTCTCCACAATTAGTGGAGCTTTTCTAGGTGTTACTAGGTAAATGAGTTGGAGGCTCAATTTTCTCCCATTCTGAGTGAGGGCAGAGCCATTATAGACTAATTGGAGAATTCTGGAGCCATTGGTGCAAAGAAAACAACCGTTAGAGGCCTGTAACTACATGTATTTGAAAATTTTTGAGCCTAATAAAATATGGGCATGCCATTGGGAGCTAGACCAGCAGATGTAGCCTAGGAGAGGTGAAATACTTCATCATGCATGTTGTGTAAATGTTATATGGTGTTTTATTTCTCTATTTTACACTATTGTTCTGTGTTATTTGCTCTTAGTTCATGCTTCTAATTCACTAAAATCACTTACAATTCATGGTTAAAATCCTCAATACTTAAGAAAACTATGGAGACAAGTATGCACATGTTTTATAACTGAAAAGACACTTAGCACAACAAAATAATTCAATCCTTTCATATTAGATTGGTATCAGAGCTAGAGTTTTATTCTCTGGTGTTGTTTTATGAAAATATTTTTTAACGATTTGCAAGTGTTCGATTCTTAATAGGCTCAAGCTCAAGAGAGGAGAAGGCACATTAGTGGAAGCAAGAGGGTCTCAAAGTGAGCCACAACAAAGGAGAGCAAGATTACCACAATCTCCGCCACCTAGTTCACCTCCTAAGGAAGTAGAAGTCACATTAAACATGCCTCAAGTGGAAGGAGAAATACATAAAGAACTTGATCCAAAAGAGGAAGAAAGAGTGCTTAGGAAAGCATTCCTTGACTTGACTGAGATGGTTAGAATCATTTATTAAGAAAGGAACGAGAAACTGGAAGTTGAAGGATCCAAACTTCACAAGGAAGGATAGGGATCATCAGGAGGTCACAATGATGAAGATAAGTCAAAGAATGGAAATGGAGGAAATGGATGCAGTGGAAAGTCACCATCCACACCCTCATCATCATCATCCTCTACTTCATCTTCAGTACAGTAGCCATGCAAGTCAAAGAACACTGGTAAAATTCCTTTTCTAAAACTTGATGTTAAGTTTGAATTGAAAAATTTTAATGGTGAAGTCAATGCAGACAATCTTGATAATTTGATTAGACAATTGGAGGTCTATTTGAGAATCCAGAACCTTCAAGATGATGATACCAAAATCCAATTAGCTTCATTGAGAATGGAAGGTGCAACACTTTTTTGGTGGGAAGCCAAGACAAAGGAGGAGATCAAGAAGCATGGTAATATTATTTTATCATGGACTGATTTCATTACTACAATAAAACAATAGTTTTATCCATTAGCTCATATGTACAAAGCCATAATGAACTAGCAAAACTTTAGGCAATTGAAGGGACAGAATGTGCAAGAATACACCCAATAATTTAGAAGAAGAGTTCTCTTATTAGGGGTAGATTTGGAGAGCCAAGATACTTTTCTCAAGTACATATGAGGCTTACATAGCTACCTAAAACACACTATACTCATGTTTAACCCCACAAGTCTAGATGAAATATGTGTTCAGGCCACACATCTAGAAGCTAGAGGGAAAACAATTTCTGAAGAGGGTAGTAACAAATTTTTTAAGGGTAAAACCAAAGAGAAGACCTCAAAAGTTAAAAGAAAAAAGAATGCATCTGTTAAGAAAGAGGGAGAAAAATTGGTTTGTAAAATTTTTTCAAAAGAAGGCCATGATGAAAATCATTGTTGGAAATTACATCCTGAAAAGAAGCCCAAGAGATATAACAACAAAGGGGAAAAAAAACTGCAACTACAACTCAACATGATTTAGGAGAGGATTCAGGTGATGAATCTAAAATTACAGCCATTGGATTGAATAACATGAAGGGGAAAGAAATTGAAACTAAACCCAATACTAGTACATCAAACTGTCAAATACATGCTCCAAATGAAGAAGAAACAATTGAACTGTTCCATGTGAGGGTCATATCCAAACATACTAAGATTGACACATTGTTTGACAGTGGGTCACAAGAAAACTTAATCTATAAAGACTTGGTCAAGAAACTTAATCTTGATACCATATCCACTTGGTTGGATTTGTAAGGATGGAAATTTACAGGTTTCAAAGAAGTGTATATTGTAGTTTGCAATAACTACACATTTTGTTGACACAGTTGAATTAGATGTTGTTCCGCTTGACATAACAGGTATTGCGTTGGGGAGTACTTACTTGTATGACAAGAAATCAATATTCCATCACCATGAGAACAAATACCATTTATTCAAGATTGAAAGGAGTACATTGTTAGAGCACATCGCAAGAAGACAAACATTGCTATGGTAAATGTTGGACAGGTAAAGAGGCTGGTAAATTCAAGTAAGAATTTTGTTCTTCTAATAATTAATATTAAATCTGATGTTAATTATGAATCATTTGAGGGTTTTGATCCTAAGTTGAAATCAGATTTATATGATGTAGTTGATGCACATCATGAGATGTTTCAGGAGCCAATAGGATTGCCTCCAAAAAAGGGAGATTGAACATGAGATTCAGTTGCAGCAAGATTTTCCTCTTCCAAACATCGGCATGTATTGCATATCGATAATGGAGAATGCTGAAATAAAGAGGCAAATCAAGGAGATGTTGGACAAAGGAATTATAAGGCCAAGAACTTCGCCATGTAGTTCACCCATAGTCTTGATTCCAAAGAAAGATGGGACTTGGCGCATGTGTGTAGACTTCAGAGCTTTGAACAAGATAACGGTAAAGAATCAATACCCACTCCCAAGGATAGATGATTTTCTTGATCAGCTGAAAGAAGCAAAGTTTTTCACTAAGTTAGATTTACGAAGTGGATATCATCAAGTAAGAATTACAGAAAGTGATATATGGAAAACTGCATTCAAAACCAAACAAGGACTGTTTGAGTGGTTAGTTATGCCATTTGGTTTGTGTAATGCACCAACAACTTTCATGCATGTTATGGATAGTGTTTTGCTTCCTTGATGAATTTTTGATTGTGTACTTAGATGACATTGATTTTCAGAAAAACAAAAGAAGAACATCTCTTGCACATGAATAGAGTGCTTGATGTTTTGAAGAAAGAGAAATTGTTTCTTAAGATGTCAAACTGTGATTTTGGAAAGAATTCTTTGGTTTATTTAGGACACGTTGTAGGAGGAGGCGAATTGAGAATTGATCCCTCTAAAGTGGAAACCATTATGGATTGGCCCACTCCCAGAACAGTAACCGAGGTGAGAAGTTTCTTAGGTGCAGCTCAATATTGGAGAAAGTTTATTGCTAACTTTTATGCCATCGCAGCTCCTATGCATGTAGTGACAAGTGTAAAGAAAGGCTTCCAATGGGGAGGCAAACAACAAAAATCTTTCAAATATTTAAAAGACAAGATCAGTTCAACTCCAATCCTTGCATTACCGAATTTGAGACAGCCATTCGAGATACAAACTGATGCTAGTGATTATGCCATGGGCGCAGTTCTTTTGTAGCATGGTAAACCTATCACTTTTCATTCTGAAACATTCAATGGTGTTGTACCTAATTATCATACATATGACAAAGAACTATATGTTTTGGTACAAAGCGTAAAGAAGTGGAAACACTACTTGATGGGTAAAGAGACAATTGTGCATACCGATCACCAACAATTACAGTACTTGTAGTTGCAAACCAAATTGCAGCAATCACGACATTTCAGGTGGATGGGATTTCTTCAAAAATTTCACTTGGTTATAAGGTACAAGAAAGGTATTTTCAATAAAGTTGTTGATATGCTTTCACAACCAATTATAAGTGCTTCTAATTTACTCAAAAATTATTCTATTATACATGAGAGTTATATAGAACAATATGCACATGATGTTGATTTTCAAGATGTGTATGCTAGTTTGAGTGAAGGGAATCAGGTTGAAGAAAATGATTATCACATGCATAAAAATTTGATGTTTCATTTGGGAAATTTGTGTATACCACAAGGAGAGAGGCTAAGTGTCATGAGAGAAGCTCATTCATCTCTTATTGCTGGACACTTCGGGGTAAGCAAAACAGTTGCACATCTACAAAGGTATTGCTATTGGCATCGCATTGTAGATAGTGTGTCTCATTTTATAAGAGGTTGTTATATGTGCGTAACAAGCAAGGCTAGTAATAGGAAGCTTGAGTTGTACACGCCACTACTGGTACCATCAAGGCCATGGGAGAGTGTCTCCGTGGACTTTGTTGGAGGTCTATCTATGTCAAGAAAACAACATTATTATCTTTATGTAGTTGTGGATATATTCAGTAAAATGTGTATACTTATGCCATGTAAGAAAATCATTACTGCTGAACAAAATGCTGAACTTTATTTTCAACATGTATGGGTTCATTATGGATTGCCTACTTCTATTTTTAGTGACAAGGATTCCAGGTTCATTGGGATTTTTTGTCTAATCTATAGATTATGATGGACACAAAGTCGAAAAAGAGTACTTCTTTTCATCTGCAAACTGATGGACCAACCGAGGTGGTGAACATAATCATTGTGCATCTATTGAGAGGATATTGTAGAAAACATCTTAAGTTGTGGGATGAGTAACTGCATTACATTCAACACACTTACAACTGGGCAAAGCACTCTTCTAAAAATACATCACCTTTTGAAGTATGCTTTGGGTATTTGCAAAAATCGCCATAAGACTTCATCTTTGAGAAGGATGTTGCAATAGATGGCCATAGTGATATTTACAAGGCTCGAAAGTTCATTGAGAAAATTTAGATTATACATCAACAAGTTCAATAATAGCTTGAGGAAATTCAAAGAAAATACAAG
Source organism: Pinus albicaulis (assembly GCA_034641835.2). Lineage (NCBI taxonomy): Eukaryota > Viridiplantae > Streptophyta > Pinopsida > Pinales > Pinaceae > Pinus > Pinus albicaulis. The sequence continues at coordinate 24,003 of JAXQQM020067633.1, forward strand.
GAGAGGCATGACAAACATAGAGTTGATCACAAGTTTCAAGAAGGAGATGAGTTATGGTTGAACATAAGCAAAGAAAGGATGCAAGGGGAAGGTAAAAAGCTCAAACCCATTCGCTATGGTCCATTCAAGATCATAAGGCAAGTTTGTAACAATGCATTTCAACTTGACTTGCCTTCATATATGAAAATGTATTCAATTTTTAATGTTGAAAACTTACATTTGTATGAGACATATTTGATCAATGATCAAGGAATTGATGTTCAGTTGCCTTCTATTGAATATTTCTCTCCGGAATGTCTGGATGAGCTCAAGGAAGATACAATTCTTGACAGGAGGACAAGAGCATCCAAGAGGGGAAGTGTTGACTACCTTCAAGTTGCGCTCAAAGGCAGTAAGCCAAGCAAGGAAAAGTGGATGGAGGTTGGAAAGGTGAGGGAGTTGTACCCTCATCTACTGAATAGGTAATCAAGTCTGGGTCCAAAAGCTTCCCAATGGGGAGTGTGATCAAGAGTTCATAATTTTTGCTCAAATGTGAAAGTTGCTGGTGATTGGATGTGGTCGAAACTAGGATGGTTGTGTATATCTCATCTTCCCCGATTCCGGCACCGTGAATGGTTCGAAAACTCGATGTCGTATGAGAGAGGTATCGTGTTCCGATCGAATTCCCACGCCCAAATTTTGCGATGTGGTCGATCAGATGCCCACCAACATGGAGTGATGCACAACAAGAAAAGGAATATTCCGAAGAGTATTCATTTTCTTCGCATCCAAACAGAGGATGACAATTGGCGCATTATGATTTTTTCGTGGCTATACGTTGTATTTTTGGTGGACCACCATGTGGTGACACGTGGACAAACCCCTAAGGCCGCCACATGTCCCTAAGGTTATTGTAAAAAATTATGGAGGTCCGCAGGCTCGACCCTTCTACCTATGGCCTGCACGCATAGGGCTCCACCAACCGGGCTACATGTGATAGTTAACCTTATAAGAAGACAGGTTTCATTTAAACTTTTTTGTATTAGCCATTGTGGGTTGTGGACCTCCAGCGGTCCCATGGAGCGATCACATGGTGAATGTTAAAACAAACATCACAAAATATGTCAACCAACCCACAAGAATAATCTGTAATGTTACACCTTGTCACATGCAATCTCCATGTGGTTAAAGCCTTATCCGCCGACAGTTTCGTTAACCTCATGTTTAACTCCAGTGAAAACAACTTACTGTGGTTCAAGCCTAGAGTTCTGCTATGGCATCTAATATCACAGTGGGTTTTGGGGGTTGGCATGTGGCCACCCCCTACCCTTAGAATTTAACTTAACAGTTAGCGTTGGAAGAGTGATAGCGTGCCCCTAAATTTGTGCTAATTTTCCAAAAATAACTCCAGTTAAGTGGAGTTCTCCACAATTAGTGGAGCTTTTCTAGGTGTTACTGGGCAAATGAGCTGGAGGCTCAATTTTCACCCATTGTGAGTGAGGAAGAGTCATTCTAGACTAATTAGAGCATTATGAAGCCATTGGTGCATAGAAAACAACCATTAGAGGCTTGTACCTACATGTATTTGCAAATTTTTGAGAATAAAGAAAGATGGACATGCCATTGGGAGTTGGACCAGTAGATGTAGCCCAGGAGGGATGAACTACTTCATCATGCCTGCTGTGTAAATTTTATGTGGTCTTTTATTGTTCTATTTTACACTATTTTTTAGTGTTATTTTCTCTTATTTCATGCTTCTAATTCACTAAAATCACTTACAGTTCATGGTTAAAATCCTCAATACTTAAGAAAACTATGGAGACAAGTGTGCACATGTTTTATAACTGAAAATACACTTAGCACAACAAACTAACACGGTCCTTTCAGATAATTTCACTAATATATGTGCAAAATTTATTGAAGTTGAAAACAAAGACCTTGAAACTCAATGGGAAGTCATCAAAAAGAAAAAGACAGTGCCAAAATCTAAGATCTTTGGTGCCTCATTTGTGGACCAACCCTCTCAATATTTCATCCCCCCATTCACTCCCACCTGGAACCTTCCTTAACTTCCCTTAAAATCCCTGATCCTCCTCTTAACCCTCTCTCAACCCTCAATCCTCCTTTTACCTCTCCCAACCCTTTCTCTTCTCTAGCCTCCTCATAAGAGGATCCTCCTCATCCATCCATCCCCTCCCTGCATCCTGATTCCCTCCTTCATCCATCCCCTTCCAATTCATGTCCTCCATCCTCTTCATCTGAGCCCTCTTCAGCCTGGATTGTCACCAAGAATGCAACTAAAGAGCATGGGGCTATTTTGGAAATCCTTAAAAGAACAAGCCCCAAAATAAAATCATCCAAACACCATCGTGATGAAGCTGCATAGAAGGATATTTGACTTGGTACTCAACACCCAATAGATTCCTACAATGGAGGACCTATAATCAAAGAAGCCAATCAGCATGAACCAAGAGGGAAGACAGGGTCAAAACCTGCATTCCTGAAATAATGAAATTCCTCACTTGGAACTACAGGGGATTAGGGCACCCCTCCAAAAAATCTGCCTTAAAAGACCTTTTCAATCAATAAAATCCTGACATTGTCCTTCTTCAAGAAACCAAACAAGGAGAGATAGCAATTAGAAATATCATTAACAAAATTAGGAACTACATGGGCACTTTGGTTGAATCTAGAGGATCCTCGGGAGGAATAGCCACAATATGGAATTAGAACACTTGGAATCAGATTGTAATTATTAAGACTCATGACTGGATCAAAGTCAAACTTCAGAACTTGCAAGATGACATCAAGATAACTGTTTATAATATTTATGGGCCAAACCACTACAAATAAAAAGAAGTTTGATGGAATACTATGAAAGTTGACATATACAATGAGTACAATCCTAATGTCATCATTGGAGGAGATCTAAATCCTATCTTGCATGCCAATAAAAAAATATGACGCAGCTTTAACCCTGATCCTTCAAGAGAGCAGTTGGAAACCATTATGTAGGAACATGATTTGGTAAATATTATCCCCAAAAATAAAAAATTTACTTGGACTAATCATAGAATTGGGGCTGGAAATATAATGGAAAGGCTTGACCGCTTCCTTGTTGACGTTTCCCTCATCTCTCATTTTTATGCTTCTTCATCTTCCATCCGGACATGTTCTGCCTCTGATCATTACCCGTCTCTCTTATCTTAGGAGATAAGTCCTCCTTGGGGCCTCTTCCCTTTTGATACAATCCACTATAGTTTGAATACTCTGATGCTATATAGATCGTGATCAGCACTTGGCTTCAACATGTAGAGGGATCCTCAATTCATATCTATGAAACAAAATTAAAGCTTGTGCGTATTGCCCTCAAAGAGTGGGCCAAACTTCACTATTGTGAACCAAACAAAGTAAAAAATGATACCAAGAGACTGCTGGAAATTTTCCAAACTGACATCGACAACCACGGAGTAAGCAAAGAGAAGCAGGATTATGAAAAAGAGATCTACTGGAACTTGTATAAACCTAGCAGGAAAGAAGAGGAAAAATGGAGGCTTAAATCAAGAAATCTGTGTTTGAAATCTGGGGATAAAAACACCTCATTCTTCAACAAATAATCCCCTATCAGAATGTCAAGGAATAACATCACGGAAATAATAGATGAAGAAGGAAAGAAGCACACAGATCAGGAGGCTATTAAATCAGCAGCCTATAGCCACTACAAAAATCTACTAACTAAAAGTGTTGAGCCAAAGGATTACATTGATTTTTTGACACATACGCCTAAGTTGATTACGGATGAAATCAATTCATATCTCACCAAGGAAATCGAGGAGGTTGAAATTCTTAATGCAAGTTGGACCCTCCACCTCGACAAAGCCTCGAGGTCGGATGGTTTCACCGTAAGTTTCTTCTGAAATTTTTGGGATGTCATCAAAAAATACCTTTCCAAAATGATCCTTTGGGTTCAAAGAAAAAATATCGGGGGATTCACAAACTCAAATTTCCTTGTCCTCATCCCCAAAGATAACTGCCCCTCCTTCTTTTCCAGATTCAGGCCTATCTCCCTTTACAATTCTCTGTATAAAATCATAACCAAAATCCTTGCCACCCGTCTCAAAACTCACCTCCTAAACCTCATCTCTGAAAATCAAGGAGGATTCATCTTCCAAATACAAATAATTGATTCCATCCTTTTGGTCCAAGAAGCCATCCAATCTAGGATGATGAGATCAGAGAAAGGATTTATCCTGAAACTTGACCTTGCTAATGTGTTTGACAGAGTGAGACACTCCTTCCTTCTCTTTTTTCTTTAGAAAATGGGATTTGATGCAAACTTAATATCACTCATCCAAGCTTGCATATCCAGTCCTTGGATCTCCCCCTTAGTCAATGGAAGACTTGGGAATTACTTTCCTCCCGAGGCCTCAGGCAAGGCTGCCCTCTCTCTCTCTTCCTCTTCATTCTTATGGAAGAATCTTTCAGTAGGGCATTGGACTATAAACGCAAATCTGGGATAATCACTGGCATTAAATTTAGCAATGGAGTCAAGAATATGAATCATTCTCAGTTTTCTGATGATACCCTCTTGATGGGTGGGGCCACCAGCATCATTTCCCAGAGGTTTAAATTTCTTCTTGACAAATGCATACACTATTTTGGAGGGCAGATAAACTATCACAAAAGTTGTATTTATGGGTGGAACGCAACTATCACCACCATCCACAACATAGCCCAAATTTTTGGGGTCTCCTATCAGTGTAATTGGACTCACTTCAATTATCTTGGGATGATATTCAGTGCAGGACAGTTGAAGATAGATATCTGGAATCTCAACATCGATAAAATGAAAAAGAAAGTTCAGCAATGGGGGTCCTCTTGGCTCAACTTGGCTGAGCTCATTATCCTTTTAAAATTTGTCCTATTTGCCTTGCCTTTTGCGCACTTTTCCTCCTTCGTGCTCCCATCAACATTCACATGCGTAATAGAAGAAATCCTAAGACATTTCTTATGGAAAGGAGGGAAATGAGAGAAGAAGAAATTCAATTTGGTGAAAATGGAGGATTGGCAATTCACATTCCTATGCTATCGTAACATTGATTTGGGAAAAATCGTATGGCACCTTATAACGGGATAGCAAACTTGGTGGAAGCAAGTGTTGGAGTGAAAATATCTCACCACGCCAAGGAAAAATCTTTTATATCATGATGTTCCTCATAGACCTTGCACTAAAATATGGGCTCTCTACAAAAAATTCATTCCTTTCAACATCAATAATATCTCCAAAGTCCCTTAAGGAGGACGTAATGTTAATATATGGGAAGATAAAATAATGGGGAAGCCCCCTCTATCAAACAATCCCAGTACTCTTCACATTTGAAATTATCTCAGAAGCCATGGGATCAATAATTTGGATCAAATTTCTAGCTGGGAAGTGAATACCAACTTATGGAAGGGCTGGATCTTTCCAATCATGGCTCCCCTCCTCGAAAATGATAAAAAAATTCTGAAAGTAATGCTCCATGGTGCTGCCCCTCTGAATAAAGACTTTCAAGACAGCTTCAGATGGGATCCTTCAGGCTCTCCTTACACAATCAAATTTGGGTATGAGTCCCTTCTCAAAAATCATTACCCAACTCTGCCTTGGGCCATCTGGAAACAAATCTGGAAATCCGAAGCACTTCCTAAAGTCAAAATATTCACTTGGATCTTGCTCAAAGGTAAGATATTGACCTCCGAAAATTTAAAAAAAAAGAGGTATCTATTGTGCTTCCAGATGCCCCCTCTGTCTCATGGCTGAAGAGACGACTTTCCATCTCTTTGTTGGATGCCCCTTCACCTCGCAGTATTGGCTATCATTAGCAGAATTCTCTCGGATTGACCTTGGTGCTATCAACTCAATCTCGGATTTGATCATCAATTGGAAAAGAAGTTATCCTTGGGGAAAAAAAGCAAGACTATAACCAAAAGATTTTGGGATACCCTTCCCTGTGTTTTGTTGTGGAACATCTGGTTAATAAGGAATAAGGCTATTTTTCAAGATCATAGACCTTGCACAAGGAAAGTCCAGAGCAAGACCTGGAGTCTCACAATTAAGACAATCCTTTCCAAAAACAACAACCATCTAAATTTCAACAACCTGCAAGTTGAAGAAAGAAACTTTCTTGGTAGAGTTCTTGACAATCCTCCAAGCTATAGTAAAAATCGAGTCAATCGACTTTCCCATAATGAGCAGTGGAAGATTAGGCTTAAAGAGAAAGAGTTCATCGAGTTACTTGACGAGCTGAAAAGGCCAACGCTATTCTTTGATGGTGCTTCAAAAGAAAACCCAGGGATTGCAGGGGCAGGAGGTTACATAATGGATGAATAAGACTGCATCATGGCCTCCTATGAATGGGGGCTTGTTTGTCTATCAAATAACAGAGTTGAAGCCTACGCACTGTTGAAAGTTCTTGAGATTATCAAGACTCTCAAATGAATAAAGTCATGATATTTGGTGATTCTAAAATCATCATAACATGATGAAGAACTCTACGCAGACCCCCAACATAGCTCTCAACAGGCTTATTGATAGATGTCGCACCTTAAGCAAGGAAATAGAAGACATTTCCTTCTACCATATTCTCAAAAAAATTAACAAGAAATCATACATTTTGGTAAATAATGCTTGTGGAAGACCTTCTGGTCAACTCTTTTTCCAAGGAGACACATCCTTTTACCCTATGCCATGATTTTCTTACCATACTCAATCCATCCCTGCCCGATTCTCTGCCTCTACATTATTATGTCAAGGCAGGTCTGCACTAACCTTACCTTGCACAACGATCATCCCGTGATCTTATTCCCTCGTGACTCTCACCCTACATCGCCTCCATATCTGTATCCTCCTCGTGGATACCCTATTTATTCAACACTGGTCCTCCTTTTGAAACAACAATATAATAGTGGCAGTTGCATTAACTCAAAACTCAAAGAAACCTACATGTTGGAAACATTTCACTGTCAAGGGTGATGCCATCAATTCCCTAGTGTCTGATGGCTCTAGTCTTAGAATTATCCCTCCTTTATTATATGCTTTATTTTCTTCTTCTATGGTGTTTCTCTCCTCCTCCATTATGTTGAATTTTGTCTTAAAACCCTAGGGAAGAAGGGGAAGGGAAAGGGAGTAAGATTTTAGGGTTAGGGAGCTGGGATAAGTGAGAGAAAATTTGGGGAAGTGTGTAAGGGGGTTAGGAAGCTTAGGGAAGCGATGGGGGATTTGAAATATTAATGGAATTAGGGTAGGAAATTTCAAATACAGGGAGATATCTAGCTGCCTAGGAAATCACAACTAAGGGGTAGGATTTTAGGGAATATAGCTCGGGAATGGGAAATGGAAAGATGTAAGGGTAGTGGGGAGTGATTTCAAGTGTGAGGAAATTAAATGGGGTCCAGGGAAAAACAATGAAGCTTGCAAACTGTGAAACTAGGGCTTACTTACTTAAAACATGACATGGAGGGTAAGGGAGAGTATGCACCATAAATTTATGACCACAAGATAAAAGGAGGGGCTTAGGAGGTGCAACTTACTTGTAAATAGGTGAAGAAACCCTTTTTTGTTGTTCAAAACCCTTGGAGAGAAGATTTGAGGTCGTGGCTCTCTTCTGCAAAAAGCGCACCGAGCTGAGGAAAGGCATAGAGAAGCCCTGCAAAAAGTGCAACGTGTGTTTGAAAAGCAAAGCATACCTTCTGCAAAAAGCACAACGCAAATGGAAAAAGCACAATGAATGACCCGGAACTTGGTTTTTTGTAGGAAAAATCAATTTTTTGTTTAGGGGACTTGGAGAGCTCGATACTTGAGGATGCAAATGAATGACTTTTTGGTCTTTGAGGGCCTTTTATACTTAGAAAAATATCATTAAACAAACTGGGACCCACATTTCCTTTCTTGAAATCAACTTTACATTACTTCTTTACCTTTAACTTTTGAATTTGATCTTTGAACTTCATCTTTTGATGGCTTAGGAACACTAATATGATTTTTGGAACTTTGCTCTTTTACTGATGGAACTTTGAGTGTGCAGCTATTTAGAACTCTAAGAACTTATTACAAATTAGGAACATAAAATTACATTTGATCTAAAATCAAATTTACAAATGAAATTTGCGGATGAAATTTCTTTATTGCCACTCCTTCACTTGTTGGGCTTTATGCATGAAAATGGTGATTTGATGACCTTGGAAACCCTAAGACCTAATGGAGACTCTCACTGAATGAAACCATGATGAAAATGATTGAAATGATTATGACCACCCATGTCTGATGGTACACTCAGAAGAATGGTGAAATGAGCCAGCAAGTGGTAAAATTTCAAAAGGAGTGAGATCGGACCTAGATCTACATCCAGTGACCAAATTTTTGCATGATGACCTAATGGAATGACAAAAATTTCAAAATGAGACCCTAATATGACATGATAAGAATCTATTTGACCACTGGTGGCAGGATGAAAAAACTGACGCTAATAGAAATTATCTACCATGCCCAACAGATAGTTTGACCCAAACAAAGTGGCTCAAGACTTTATAGCCCTGGTAAAAATTAGAAAATTTATTCATGAGCCCAATGAATACGATGATCTGTTTTAGTCTGTTAATACATATTCACAAGTTGAGAAACTGGCAGAGATTCGGTTGAATTCGAGACAACTTGTTGAATTTAAACAATACAGGAACAAAAGGTTTGATAATATCCCTCTAGACATTATGAGGGTGTCCCAACCAGTTACATAGAAAGAACAGGATTTGGAGCACCCTCCCAAGGACACTGAGGTCCTAAAGGAAACACATGAAATCAAATCTACAGAGCAACAAATTGTTAATACTTTCTTTAACAGTAATTTGGATGAGGTTTGGAACCATTTTGATCAACAGATCAAAGGAAAGCAAGAGGAAAACACTTATGAGCTTAAAGAGATAAGTATCGCTCCTCAAGACAAAAAATAGAGCCAACATACTTTTGGGGCTTCTGAGAAAGCAGTAAATATAGATGAAATTAATTTCATCTCGGCCTTTCCTTTGTTAGAATTTTTTCTCAAGATAGAAGAAATCCCTCCTCTTGACATCTTTTATAGTCCCAAACATTGGGTCTTAATGAGCAGACAGAGAAAGAGAAAAAGAGTTGAGCAATCCCAGGTATTAGTTCCTGGAGATATTCCAATGGAAGTGGTGTGGAAAGATCCACAAACCAATCATTCTTAATATTTAATAAGATTTTCACAGTTTGCAGGTGCTTATACAATTTTCACAATTGATAAGGCATCAGAGGTCCAACAATTAGTCAAGGAAAAATATGACAAAATCCAACACTTAGAGCAAGATTTGTTAAAATACAAATAGAGTATTGATCATCAGTTGCACACACAGTTGTCACAACTTCAACAAAGATTTGATCAATTAAAACTACAACATCAATCTTACATCAATGTCGAAGATACTCAAATCCAAAACTCCAATTCACAATTGAATAACTGAAGGAAAACACAAAGATAGAAGACTTCAAAAAGGAAGCTTTGGAATTGAACACCTTGTTGGCCGAACAACAAGTAGTATTCTGTCAAAAACTAACAATCATCTATGATCTATGCAACAAAAGTAATTCACTAATGAATCAATCGTCCGATTTGAGGACGAATTTTGATGACATTGATGAAAAGATCTCGGAGTTTATCACTTAGAAAGATATCGAAAAGCGCAGCAAAATAAATCTTCCGCACAGAGGAATCTCTTCACAAAGAAGTCCCCCCGTCGATCAAAGGTTGTGCCTAACGGCGTAAAGGGCTATGTTCAAAGCAAGAGATGTTGAAGAAATATTAGAATTAGTTAGGATTATGCTTACTTTAGTATATCTTGGATTGGGTTGTTGAGGAAGTTGAGAGATTCTCTCAACTTCTCTCTCTAAGATTAGAATTAGTTTAATCATATATTTGATGTATCTGATTATTGAATATATAGAAATTACTTATTTGTGTGTTATTCCTGTGTTCAATGGCTGATCTCTTCAATTTTAAAATGGTATCGGAGCCAGAACTGGCTTGATTTCCTCACGGGAAGGCCAGGAAGATGTGAGAGCTGTGTTGCTAATTTTCTGTAAATAAAGTATTTGTTGGTATTTGTTTTGTTTTTTATTTTGACCAATTTTATTATAAAGGAGCTTCGCTCCTTCGCTTCATTAATATTGTGAACAGAAGGCCAGCGCACCGTAAATTCACGTTGGGCGCGTGTTGCTTCGGGGGTGGGTGTAGGCGGCCGAGGTGACTTAAAGTGGTGGCAGTGTTTCTTGTAGAGCAGAGGTAGAGGTTGCAGCATTCATCTGTGAAAGAAGATGCAGCGGTAGGTTTTTTGAGATGCTGATTTTGAAGGGAAATTGTTGTCTGTAGTCACCCATTGAAGACTTTTGAGAAGTTGCTTTGGGAGCAGGGGTGACAGAAGCGCTCCAGAGTTGCTAGGTCATTTTCCAAGGTCAACAACAATGTCGAAGCTATCATTCAGTCACATTGGCGCATGGATACGAAGCAAGATTTTTCTATATAATGTGACTTACGGACTCTACATGCTAGATTGGTGGGAGCGATATCTTTTCAATACAATAATGATACTGTTGTTATGTGTGCTTTTTTACAACGGTTCACGATTTACAGTTGAAAGCGTTAAAAGGTTAGAGGATGCGGAATATCTGTGGGGCAATCCGCTCCATCTAAGTCCTGTGTTAGATGCATGCGTTGCAGTGGAGTATGCATTTGTAGCAGTCGTTTTAAAATACCACGCCTTTCATGTTGATGTTTGACATTGAAGTAAGTAAGTTGGTCAAGTTTTCTGTAATTTGCGGGAAGAATAAAGAGCTGCACTATGTCACAAGTATAGAGGACGTTGGATCTGGACAATGGGAATCTCTCCTGCTGCACTTCCAATGCCAAATATCCATAGACTGCCGTGCACTTTAGATTGTTTCAAATTGTCTGTTGTTTGTATCGAATTATGGATAGGGGAATAGGGCATTGTTTGCAACTTTGTATAGGATTGTGTACAGGGATTTTTAATTTGGCTTGCGCATAGGGTGTTAGTTTATATATAATTATGAGTAAAAGATTACCTTGTATAGTGGAGTTTTGGATTAGGGAATTTTATTTGCAGGATTTGTGAGATTTGTGTAGTAGAGAACCAATTATTGAACAAATTAGCATTATTTAAATTAGTCGTTCTTGACGTTCTATAGGGACGAGAGAACAATTGGCTAATTTGATTGTGTGAATTTTTTATATGCTGATCTTGTTGTGCTACGGGCCAAGGAGCATCAGTTACAGGTTACAAGCAGGTCAAGTTGTTAGATTAGCTCTTGAACACATTCAGTATTCAGACCATTTGCCTAGCCACTGATGGATAGCCGAAAGCGAAATATCCGACAGATGGTGATTGGTCCATAGGATGGTTCATCACTTGCCAGCTCTTATCGCGGAAGCCCCGACGAGCCGAGTTGTCAATACTGTTGATCTTGCAAAGTTCATTATTGCTGGTCAGAAAAAAATGTATTTTAAATGGGTTGAATGGTAGCTCGAAAATGGTGGAGAAAAGAGCGTTTCCTATGAGATCTCAGAGTGGGTACAAGTGTTAATGAAGACCAGATCAGACAAAGAGATGAAAATTCAAAGTGTTGTAATTGTGATTAATTATTATATGTTTTGTAAAGTAAGCATTAAGGGAGGGTATTAGAATTAGTTAGGATTATGCTTACTTTAGTATATCTTGGATTGGGTTTGTTGAGGAAGTTGAGAGATTCTCTCAACTTCTCTCTCTAAGATTAGGATTAGTTCACCTATATATATTTGATGTATCTCTGATTATTTGAATATAGAAATTATTATTTTGTGTGTGTATCCTGTGTTTCTGCTCTCTCTCAATTTCTAATAAGAAACATTACCTAAACCCACAAGAACAACTTATTTAGTGCCAATATTATCCAAGAATGCCCAACTGGCTCTATTCCCAATGTTAAAGTTTTATTGAAACAATGGTAGGAAAAGTCAAAGGTAAAGGAAGAAAGCGTTAAGAAGATGGAAAAACTCGACTGGGAAAAATGCTAGCAATATCTTGTCAAGCCACACAGCCAATGGCTAATCTTGCTAATACATCTTCTCACATGTTCCCTGCATTATCAGATGTAATGTATACTTGACAGTTGCACTTAAGGCCAGCTCAGCCCCCTGAAGTACAACCAATGTTAGATATTTACAAGCTCAAGCAGCGAATGGGAAAAGAGACAGCATCACACTCGTGAGCTCGTCATTCAAACCAATTCTATTTCTGTCTTATTTTATAATATTTGAAAGAGAGTTGTTTAAACCTCCTCAAAAATTTGTGTATTTGCTATTTTTATATTTCCAGTATTTACTATATAAACCCTTTCATGTATATTAAGAAAGGGTCCTGAAATTTTGTAAGGCTTTGAGAAGTTGCACTTTTGTACTTTTTGAACTCATCTTAATATAAAGACTCGACCAGGGCTATTTCTTCCATGAGGAGAGTAAAGATATATGTGGTACTTTTATCTTTATATTGTTGTTTTCTTTTTATGTGATTAATATTCATATTTCTTTTACATTATTTTGTCATATATATTTTTTAAATACAATTGAATATTAATTCACTATTAAACATGCAAAGATTACCATCTTTTAATATATGTACAAGACTTGCAGCGATTGAATGCGATATAATTTAATCAATTAATTTGATTAACTATTTAATCAAATTAACTAACTTGAACTTAGTTTTCAAGTTTCCAACCGAATGGTCATCCCCCAATATTATTACAACTAATTTCAAAACATCAACAACCTAAGCAAAAACCAAAAATAAATTAGAACAATATAATTAGAGAAGAAAATTAAAAAAACAAAAATGCAATTGATTTTTTCCCATCAAACAATAACCAGAGTTACAAGGGACCTGCGCCGCGTAATGTCCATGCAATTTCCGAAATCATAAAAATCAACTTTTAAAGGAAGCGTAACAGATGCGTACCATTTTTGGGCCCTATTTTACACATTTTAGAAAGAAATGCAGTTATGGATGGTAGTTTTACTTCAAAATGATTGTCGATGGTTTCGAAGCAACGGCTATTTATAAAAAAAAAATTATCAATAATATGTGATAATATTATTTTTTCAAACATTTTTTTATTTGTTTTTATTGATAATATAGTAATTGTTTTTAAGAATTACATACTTGTGTTTTAATTTACAGGTCCTCCAAAATTATGCCGGATTTATTTATAAACGTTTTAAATGGTAAGAAAAATTACCTCACCCCAAATTACAATGATCACCTTTTTCCATAATCATCACAAAAATTTATAATATTTTCAATAAGCTTGATAAAAATCATGTGACAGAAGATAGAAAAAAAATGACTTCACTCCAAATTACAATTATCTCTTTTTTTCATAATTATCACAAAAATTTATAATATTTTCAATAAGTTGAACAAAAATTATGTAATAGAAGTTGGACAATAAGATAGTCAAATTTTTCTTATTTTATCTTTCGTATTTTATCTAATTTAAATGTCACGACCAAGCCAGATACCAAATTAATATATAAAACTCTTTGTTTGTAGAAGAAGAAACCCACCTCCAAACACTAATTTGACTCTTAAATCTACTAAAACATAAATACTCTACCTTCTACTTTTAAACTAATATATAATTAATGATTCTCCTTATTAAAAAAAAATTAAAATAACTAAATTCTACCAATTACAATACACTCAAAACAAAATGAAATGTTGAATTTCTTCCAATACAATGTGCTAAAAAAACTCCCTAGTTTATTTCCACGAATTCATCCAACTAAAGAAGGTTGAAATCCGTTCACTGCATTTCATATTTGGCTGCTACGAAGTAGCCCAATCATATCATACCACCTAAAGGAGGAGAAAAATAGAGTTCACGCAAAACACAGGTGGTATACCGTATATCTTTTTTTTTCTTGGAATTCAGAGGAATTTTAATGGGAAGAATTTAGAGGAACGGGTAACTGATAAAGTTAGTTTGGAGGTTGGTTTCTTTCTCGAAATCCATGGGAATTTTCTTAAGAGGAATTGGTTAGGGTTAGTTTGGAGGTGTAAGTACAGATTGAGATTACAGGAATGAATCTAGTTTAAATGAGAAGATAGAGTATAACATGAAATTTAGTAAAAACTGAGATTTATTTCTTGAAGAAGTCTACTCTTTTAACTTTATTACAATGAATGAATGAATAGACACGTTATTAAAATTTCGAAATGAAAAGAATCACAAACAGTTTCACCATTCACTCAAACTACACCCATGTGATTATTAACCCCCACTTCTCGTGCAATTGACAAAAAAATACTGCGTTTTGGTTCATCGTATGCAAACAATAGCGAGATACATGAGAATCGATTACCACTGACCAAACACCACTGGACACAACTAATATTATGAATTTCGTTCTCTCAACACTCCTTTCACAATAATCACCCTTTTGTCCTCAAAGTATAAATGTAATTACAGATAGATATTTTTCAATTTGATTCTAGGATAATGAGGCACAGAATAAAAGCAGTCCATCCAAAATACATGATATTTTGTGTAAATTTATTGAGTTTAAATTTGATAAATGTAACCTTAGAATTGTACAGACATTTTTGAAAAACTTCATTCGGTTAGAAACAAAATCATGACAGTGAATGTAATTTTATACTTGCTACAGTAAGATGGAGTATTAATGAAGTAAGACAAAAGCCTGTATTGGGCTTCTAAGTTATTTTTGAGCTTTATTTTTTTATTTTTTATTTGGCTTATGTTATTATTTTTTTAATATTTACTTGGTATGGTATTTCTTTCTTATATTTTTTATTCTTATTATATGCTTAATACATTATGTTTTTTTTCTTCAATATATATTCCTAATATAAACACAAATGGTATGGTATTGCTCTCGTAATAAAACTTTCTGTAAAAATGGCTCCTCAATTTTCTTCATGAAATTCAAAACAATAACCCATGCTTTTTTGTAAAATTATTAGGGCACAAATACTGATTTAGCTAAAGAATAATTGCACATACTTGCTAGAATTGAAAAAGAAAAATTGGAATTGAGAATGAATTTGATTTATCAATATTAGTTTGAAAATCAAAACATAAAGCAACTAAGTTAAGCTTAGTTCTACATGCAATAACTATAGATAATTAAAGCTAATTACTTAAACTAAGTATGCTCTATGTTATTTAATGTGCACATGCACCACATGTAAGCACTAGAGTTAACTAACTAAAACAATGTGCACACCACATGTAAGCACTAAAATAACTAGCTAAAGACAAATACACAAAGAATGTTATAACTAGAATTGAGCTAAAACTAATTAAAACTAACTATTACAAATATACTAACACCTTTAAACCACTCACTTAACCACTTAACATCTTTAAACCATAAACCACTCACTTAAATCTAAAAATAGTGGCTACACAAATTGAGCTTAAATCTAAAGTTAAATCTAAAAATAGTGGCTACACAAATTGAATTAGCTGCTTGAACGTGGTTGGAAAAAGAAAGCTAGATGGCTTCTGCAAGTCCAAAGATAGAAAATCCGCTATTTACTACCGTTTCCATGGGTGTGCTGAATGCGAAACAAAGTCACATGATAATCATGGTAATTCTGTTTTCTCTTTAATAGTTCATTTCGTTCTTATATACCTATTAGATTTTCAAAATAAAAATTACACTCCAATTGCAAGAAATCCGTCAACACTGTAATGCTATACAAATTACAATCCATCAACACTGTAATACTATACTTACGGATTGAAGATCAACAAATACAAAATACTAATCCTATTCATCCATTCCGAGTGGTGGCCATATTATTGTTATTCCTATTCATCCTTTCTGAAATATGGTGCCGCAACATTGAGAGGACATACCACCATGCAGATGTAAAGAAGATTGCGGAGAGACGGCCATAGAACGCCAAACAGAACAGCGTGATAATCAAAGCAGTTGCAACCGCACTTGCATCGTAAGCCATGGGCGGCCTGGTTCTCCTGTAAAAGCTATCTGGTCCCTGTGATCTTGCAGCTCTTGTGGGCCGATTGCCCATGGGGACAATTCTGAATGTTTTGGCTTTCGATTTACTATGATGGTGATGCTTGTGTTTATGATTGGCTTTTTTAGGCTTAACAGCCCTCGGAGAAGCCGAAACCAAGAACTCCATTGGCTGAACATAAGATCCCCGAAGGCTGCCTGCTGCAATTGCATTCACAGTAAGGTCCGGTGATTGGGTTATTGTGCTGAGCTTCTCGATATCTGTCTTCTCTTTAGTTGCCTCAATGTCGCCTCCATTCTGATTAGTGTGAGGGTTTCCAGGGTTTCTGGAAAGCAGTGAATTAGAGAATAAAACAAACTTCTTCATGCACACCACACCACCGACCGCCATGGCCGTGGGCACTGGAACGCCCGATCTTCTCACCGAGGTTGCACTCAAACTCAAAACCCCGAAGGCCTTCAAAATCCAAAACCACGGCTTGACCAGGCCATGGCTTCTCTCATCCAACAAAGAAATGGAAATACCCTCAGATTCGCCATTAATACGATTTCTTTCATCTTTTCTCATCAATTCCCCATCCTTCTCGCCATTACTAATCTCTGCAGGTCCCAGGATCGAAACTCCTGCAGTACCTCGGCCACCCAGGATCGAAACTCCCGCAGTACCTCGGCCACTGTTTTTCTTCCAGATTACTTCTCCGTCTTTCAACACAAACGGAATCCATCCCCTCTTCGAATATTCGAATCTCACCATGGACTCAGGCACCCCAATCTCCTTGGCAATACATTCTCTTCTGGCAGAGAGGTCGTCACTGATGCTCTGGAACTTGTCGAGCCCGCTGGTAGAAAAAGGATTCGACCTCCTTCCATGTCTCTGCCGGGATCTCGGCCTGGGCGAGTCCACGAATTCTTCTGCTTCGCCTTTCACTAATATCCTTCCACAGCGCATTATTCTCTTTTTGTATGATATAGAGCCGAATATCAATTTATCCTACAACCGAACAAAACAAACAACACACAGATTCAGCTATTCCCAGCTTTAGCCGGTTTCTCAAAGTTTCAGCAATCCGCCATTTTCTTATATGTCGGTACGAAAGTCAAACCATTACACGACATCCGTAATTTAAGTCAACCATTGTGTCCGGAAGTTACCACCGGTCAACAACTCTGCGGAGAATTTAGTAGAAATATATTTATATATATAGGTACGAATTTTGAATTTTTCAAAGAACGCCTCCCGACTCCCGAGTCCAACGCTACCGTGGGAAATAAGTTTCTGTTGAGTACATTTGTGATATAAAACAAACACAAAGCCCGGACTTTCTAGAACAAAGTCTACATCGCCATAACTCAGTGCCGGATAAACAGGCAGGTGTCATAAATTTTGCAACCTCTTCACTTCACACAACCAACGAACCAGTACTTTATTTTCATATTTATTATGGTCCCCTTCTAGAAGGTTGCCTCCGTGCATTCTTTAATCCCAAGGCTTGGGATGGAAGAATGTGTCTTTTAATATAATATAATTATAAATATGATTTTTTTAATATTATTTTTATGATTAAAAGTGTTTAATAAATAATATAATTTTGATCATTAATAAGTTTTGTATTATCCCCTCGATGTGGGTGTCTCGCTGTAAGATCTTGGGCCACTTGGGCGCCATGTGGCAAGGTACCTCTCTGCCCCGCGTACCCGCATATGGCTGTCTGCCCACTGATAAATGTAGAAGCATGCCGACCATAACTACATTCCCCGCCAGATTTTTCGAGACATCCTTCCATTGCAAAGCATTAACGACTCTTCGTCCTGCTACAATGGCTATTAATTCGGCTCGTCGTGCTCCTCAAGCCTCCATTCGGCTCTCCATCCAGCTCTCTGTGTTTGCCCCCCGCATTTCCTTTCAGCCCTCGACCCTTGGTCCTGCTCAATCTTGGTGCAGTTATCCCTTGACGAAATATGGTGGTGGGAGCTCCTCTCTGTCTTTTTCTTCTGCTCCCTCGCCCGTCATGCCAAGGTGCCACAGAATGGAATGTCAACATGTTGGTGGGCGTGGCCTCCCCTCTAGACCTCCACTGTCGATGCCCATGGGTAGGGAAGTGAACCTCTCTGTGGGTTGGGAAGAGCCGAGAAGATTCGACCCTGTCAACCTCTCCGCTCAATTTTCCCTTCACCTCCCTATTTCCCTGCCTGAACCCTCTGGCATTCGTTCCAAGAAGCGCCCGCGTAAGTCCACTCTTCAGTCTGAGCAGGTCTTCATTCCCTGCAAGCCTTGAAAGCCCTGCCTGTGCAGAGTGTTTCCAGCAGTAGCCATTGCACTAGTAGTGGCTCGAGTTCCAGCAGCGGTCAAGGTTCCAGTAGCGATGAGGGCGGCAAGGATGAAGACACCAGCGCACTTGCAGCTGTAGAAATTATATAACTGATATGTTATACATCCGAGATTCTCCTGATCACACACTATTTGACTTCATGCACAATACAAAATCTCTTCTACCATTGATAAATTAATTGCGGAAATAAAATCAATTACATGCACACATTAAAACCATAAACATTCACACATATGAACACAGTATTTTATGGGAAAGCTTAAAGTTGAAAACCCCCAACTATCTGTATATTATATGTCATAGAGATCATGTAAAAATCATCATACAAAGCTCCTCACAAGCTCTCAGTACAATCTCCAATTGCTACACACTAATCAGGTCCGATCTAGCAAATCTCATGCTCCAATCTCTGCCACCTGCTAGCCTGCCTCTACTGCGCAATCACTACTGAAGAATGGCTCTGAATGAACTCAAATTGGTCCAGCCTTGCTCATGCGATCCTCATTGGCATCTACAACCACTGTATGTTGCAAATCATGCAACACTATAGTCACAACTGATAGTCACACTGCTCTTTCACCTACCTCTTCACTGGTCTCCACTGAAACTGTCCATGCACTGTAGTTAACTGATGTATTCTTTAGTTGATTAATGAGTTAATATTTAGTGAATTATTTAATAATTAATTCACACCACTCTCACTAGTGTATCAATCAATTAGACTAGATACAACTAGCTCAACTATGTTTAACTCAGTTAAACTGAACACAACTCCACCAACTACCTTAATAACTCCACCAAACTCTGTCACATGAGTTCTAACTGAAGTCTCCATGCAATAGCTCCACTTAACCCTCAGGAATAGCGTAATTCCTTCTGTCAGCTCCTGTGCCACATCTGTGCACTTAACTGAAGTGCTCCAAGACAATAAGATAATGTTTATAGTCCAAATATTATTAAGAGCTAATAATATTCTACATATCTATTTTTAGACTGCTAATCTAAAAATAGATTCTGCCCAATATGTCTAAAAATAGAAGTCCATCTATTTTTTCCAACTTGACCAACCATCCACAAATACCATATTGCAACTCATAGAATATGATCGACATGTCTAAAAATAGACATAGTCTAAAAATAGACTTGCGCCAAAAATAGCCTGCGGGCCCACTTAGTGAAGGCAATTCTTTTCACTAAGCTCATCATCTTGTTGCAATCTCAATAGCAGCCACCTCCAACCAGCTAGATGCTCAGGTGTTACCTCTGCCTCTGACTTCTACCCATGCGCCGAGCAAGGAGGATGATGAGTCTTTTTATGTTTGCAGGATTGTGGAAGAAGATCCCAACCCTAACGAGAAGAATGAAGGTCTACCTTAATTCCAAATGCTGGGTGCTCTTCTCTCACTCCAGTTATCTCATGGCTTTCTCTAGTTTAATTTTTTTTTGGAACCTTTCTCTATTATGTTTCAGTTTCAAAACAGTGTATGCTGGTTTTCCTTCTTGGGCAGCTTTTAATTTTTGCTACTTGTGGATTGGTTTCCCCATCTAGGGAAGTCCTTATTTTGTTATCAAACTCTTGACACTTCCCTCCGAAACTGGCTTGCCAAATCCGGAGGACAAACATTGTAATGTTTTGTCATGTATAATATAATAGAAGTAGACTAAATTAGAAAAAATAAAAAAAAGTTTCGTACTATCATAAATATTTTGAAATTAGCTTATCTATTTTGAAATTGAATTCTAAATTGTGTATCTATATAGTTTATTTTCTCTATAACTTTCCTATTATTATAAAAGATGATATATTTATATATCCTATAATGTTTTGGAAATTTTTCAATATTTAATTTTATTATGTAATAATCTGGATTTATTTTTTTATCTTAGTCAAAACTAAAAGATACTTTTGATTCTCTACATTGGGGTTGATCACTTCCTTGTATGTGAGTTTCTTTTTATTTTCTAACTCTTTATTGCATCACAATTTTCTTTAAATTTACATGTAATAATATTTTTAATATTTTCGATATCTTATAGGATGACATCTTCTTATATTCCCTAATAAATTAGCCAAGACTTTATGTGCTGATTTCATCCTCACTTGAGTCACCAGTCATTATGGCTAGAGTTAGAAGCAATTTTCAAAAGCCTCTTATCATCCATGTTATTTATGTTGTTTTCGTACATTAAGTGCCTAACCATTATTATGCAATCAATGGGGTAGGGACTCATTTTTATGAGGAGCACTCATTATGGCTAGAGTTAGAAACAGTTTTTGAGAGCTTCTTATCATCCATGTTATTTATGTTTCTTTTGTACATTAAGTGCCTAATGATTATTATGCAGTCAATGGGGTAGAGTCTCATTTTTATGAGGAGGTAATAGTGTTTTCTTTTAATATTAAGATTATAATTTATAAATAACTCTTTTGTATTTTCTCTTTCATTCTCCAAGGTTCTCTAAAGATAGTATATCCCCAAACTTCACATCCATAAAACATACCAAGAGAGACAAAAATGTCAAATCAGAGTTTTTTTCTTATCCCACATCCAAATGTCTACTAATTTGCACTTGTTTTCAAGCCAATAATAAGCTTCTCACCCTCCATTTATAATTTTTTCAACAATATAGTCCCAATTGAGCTTATGATGAATATTGATTCCAAGATATTTGTATAAATACACTTCTTCCAAACTATTATTGTCATATTTGGAATTGTTATATGTGATGTTATGGGATTTGATATCATAACTTTTGTTTTCTCCATGTTCATGGTCATACCTATAGAGAAAAATTCCTTCAGGATTCTTAAATTGTTTTGACGTCATAGGGATTCTATGTCTTAAGAACATATTATTAGCATTAAGAAGAAGGATGATGACTACAGTAATGAGAGTCAAGCTAATACAATTAGCTTCTTCTAAACAACATTTTACCTTGTCAATGTAAATACCAAAAAGAGTAGGTTATAGAATACAACCTTGCTTGGTTCTTATATTAAAATTAATTTATTCTAGTAACCTCTCAATATTTCTAAACTTTGCAATGACACTTTCATAAAACCTTACAATTGTAGCTCTCTGCTCATAAAGAACATTTATCTCTTCTAATCTATTTCAAGGTTCGTCTTAGGCATAGCGTAATTTTTTTTTTCTAAAATCAATGAAAGAACAAAGGAGATTATTTTTATTACTGCAACACTTTTCTACAATGATCCTCAATGGAACAAGACGGTCCACAATCACATGATATTCCCTAAATTGAAGTTGTTCTTTAGCTCTTTTTATGACTTTCAAGCCAAGTGCTTATCATTTTTCCAAAGTACTTCCATAAGCTTGCCTAAGATGGGGCTAATCATAATGGTCCTATATTTAAAATGATTACTTTTATCCACATTATTAAAGGTAAGAACAATGAGGCCTTAACTCTAGGTTTAGGAAGCCGTTAACTACTAAATTAAATAGCTTGTGTATATGAAGGTGCACATACACCCTCTAATTTTGAATATTTCAACTTGGGCCTTATATTTCCCTTTTATGAGTTGCTTAACCCAAAATTTTATGTCTTCTATAGAAAATACTTCATCCTTTCATACTTTCTATGAATATTTAGAATGTTTACGACAACAATAGAGGATTCAAAAAAAAATTTGAGGTAGGAGTTTCATTCTCTTAGAGAAACATATTATTTTTTTTAGTTTTAGGAATCAAATTTTCCTCTAAAATCTCCTAGGATCAATTTTTGATATGTAGAGAAGGTTCTCTTGCTATCTATTAATGTAGTGATTTTTTTCCCTTTCAATTGAAACTTTGTAATGTTTTTTAATCCAATTTAGGAATTCACTAAAAGCATACACTATGGTTTTTTTTTATCAATTTCTATACTCATTTTCATTCCAAGGGTTGGTTGTCATATTTTTATTTTTCCCGAACACTTCGATAGAGAATTTTTTAATCAAAGTAAACGGGGTTGTCATAAAGTTATGATAGAGGTCATAAATATTGTTCTTATATGATATGAGATTTAATTCACTATTAAAGTCTTTTAAGAAAACATTAACTTTATTTTTATTAAAAAAAAAAAATCTTTGGTTACCAAAAGTCTTTGTGGATGACAAATTTAGACTTATAGCTATTTGAAAATTTAAAGTTTATTGTATGATTATATATTAACATATTTTTACTCCTAAGAGTTGTGCTCATGTTCTCTTGGTTTTTTGGTTCATGACTATTTCTAGTGTCCTAGTATTTTTGTATCTATTCTCATATGGCAATCAACTGTGTAGTGATTATAGTGCTAATTGTAAGCATCTTTGGTTTTTTTTGTTTGACTAGTCAATCCTCATGTATATTTGTTGACAATAGGAATGCTACATTTTGCTAGTATGTCAGTAGTTTTTGGGTTTATGGCGTCAACATGTTTTGATATTGTTGACAAGGTCAACATAGTGCTCCAAAAAACATTAGTTGTAATTTTTCATTATTTTTAATATCAATAAAAACCATGGTCAGATATATATATATATATATATATATATATATATATATATATATATATATATATATATATATATATATATATATATATATATATATATATTATAAAAAGAAAAAAATACGTTAATATATGATTCTTGCAAACTGTATATTTTAATCTAAAACTTAAAAATATGTTAATATATATATATATAAATTAAACTACATATATATATATATATATATATATATATATCTATATATATATATATATATATGTTAATATATGTAGTTTAATTTATATATATATATATATTAACATATTTTAATTTTTAGATTAAAATATGTAGTTTTCAAGAATCATATATTAACGTATTTTTTTTATTTTTTTTGTAAGTAAGTAGTATCATTATATTATGATATGAACAGAGGTTACAGCTTTGGATGGCGAAGACTTACGACTTTGAAACCAGATGGGCCTGCTTCGCTTCGATCTTTCAAAGGACTAAGTTTTTACATAGCTAAGCAGTAGCTTGAACTTTGACCATCTTAGTCCTTAAAGCAAAACTACAGGGCTGCCACGCAGGGACACCCTTTGATTGCAAAACTAGACCAGAATATTGCTGAAGGCCATAGAGGCCTTTTACAAGCCGAGAATTGACTGTAAAAAGACTGTGAAGAAACATAGGACACAAAACAAAGATTAACCAGTTGACAGAAAAGCATAGGGAAAGCTGAGCCATTAGATATTTGGAGTAGAAGCACCCGAGTGACCCCCTTCGACCGAAGCTATGCCTTCACCGCCTGTGGTTGGAGCCCGTGGCTTGAACCGTCTGATCACGGTGGCCTGCTCATCGTCCGAAGGAAGCTCGATGGAGACATGGTGAACGTGGCGGAGATAGATTTCAAATCGGCGGACGAACTTTTCCATGGCATATTTTTTTCTTTTTTATTAAGATATATATATATATATATATATATATATATATATATATATATATATAGTTTATATATATATATATATATATATATATATATTAACATATTTTAAGTTTTAGATTAAAATATGTAGTTTGCAAGAATCATATATTAACGTATTTTTTCTTTTTTATTAGCATATATATATATATATATATATATATATATATATATATATATATATATATATATATATATATATATATATATATATATATTCCCTCATTATTTGGGAGGATTTTCTTTTTTTATTTCATCAAAATTCAATCATAATATGTAGTTCAATGCAAAAAAAAATTCCAACAAATGTACCCCATAATAATGTAAACTATCAACTCCCGGATCTGGGTGACATCTCAGGCGAGCCATCCAGCACACAGGTCACGCGCAAGGCACACCCTCCCACGACAAATGATGAAGCACCTTGGTTTGGAACGATAGCGTCATGAATGGCTGCCAGCACCTCACAACTACAGATCGTAGTTAATGCAGTTAATGCATTTGAATGCCACGGGCGAATCTCTTCACCAAAGGGAGACAAATGCAAGCTTCTGAGGAGGGAAGCGACCAGAGAGCACTCCAGGCCTGGACGAGCCAGAGCAGTGCACCAAAGATCGGGGAGCGATAATAGAAAAATGCACAGAGAGCGGGCCGACTGGGCTGAATAGGCAGGTGAGAGCCAAGGTGGTGGAATAAATGGCCATGGCTGGCAGCATTAATGCTATGTGGGCGTGGTACATCGACAACACGGTGGTGAAGGGTGAAGTAATGGTGCTCTCACGCCAGGTTTTATTATGGAGCCCCTTCTAATGTCTCAGAAAATGGGTTGTGCCCTTAAATTATTATTGTTAGGACGACTAGGATTATATTGTGACCCCATGGACTCCTATATATAGAAAGAAGGTTTTGTCATTTGTATCATACAAGAATTGTTCATTTATGTAATGTAAAGTAGGTTTCCCCCTCGAAGTGGCTTATTTCTAAGGCATTGATCTCTTTTTTCTTCTATTTTTGGAGTTGGTTTTATAACATTTGGAATCAGAGGTTTGGATTCTAGGGTTTTTCTTCTTCAAACAGGTCATCGTGGAATTTTCAATATAAATTTTGTTCTACGAGGGTTTAGATACTAAAAGAAGAAACCCATTTTGAATAAATGCTAAGGAACGTCGTGTAAAAATTTCATATCTTGGTTCGCAATATTTTCAGAGATACGATCTGTGGAAGTTAGGGTTTTTGTCGGCTCCCGAATTTCATCTAAAAGATGTGACCTTGGAAAAATCGTCATAACTCTCTCTGAGCATCATATTGGAATTCTGTAAAAAGTGGCCGAAAGTAAATAGACTGTAGTTTCCTTTATATAAATTTAAGAGTAGAAGGAGGCAATAATGATATGCGACATGCCGTACAAGTTTGCTCTACTGGATTAGTCCATAATTAGGTCATTGTGGGAGATTAGGCATAATTTTGTCTTAAAGAATCCAAATTAGGTCAAACCTCTGGCATTTGAAAGAAGATTCAAAGGGCTAAAATGGGACTGAATTTCAGATATTTAAGATCCGAAATTATGGATATACATCAATTTCGATATCGAGCTCCTCGAAAGCGAGAAAAAGATGTGTATTTATTTT
Source organism: Pinus albicaulis (assembly GCA_034641835.2). NCBI lineage: Eukaryota > Viridiplantae > Streptophyta > Pinopsida > Pinales > Pinaceae > Pinus > Pinus albicaulis. Next base: position 49,502 of record JAXQQM020067633.1, read on the forward strand.
TCAAATTGTGTGTGTCTTGTTTGAAAAATCAGTTTGAAGTGATTCCAAGGGCATATTGAAGCACATATATTAGTATTGAGTTATATAATTCCTCCCATAAATAATTCAACACCCACTAAACCCTCAGAAAACTCTACTATGATGCATGAAGAGGAAGAATTGCAGTGTGATATATCAAAATTTCGATACCAAGTGCAACAAATTTCGATGTTACAAAGAGCAATCAAAGATGACATAGATTTTTTAAAAGAAAAAATGATGGCTAAGTTGGATGGTTTGAAGGATCAAATGAAATCTAATATGTAAGATAAAGTAGTGGAAGATCACATCGAGCATCAACAAAAAGTTCTCAAACTCTCAAAGGATAACCTAAATTTGGTGCAGATTCAATTGAAACAACAAGAAGATCAACATCACAATTAAATAAGTTATGAAGCAGTCATAGAAACAAGAACTCGACAACTATGAAATCGATCAATTTCAGAGTATCTCAATAACTGGAAGAACTTACTCATTGAATATTCCACATGGGAGGATGAGAATTTTATACATAAGCATCAAGAAATAATCTAACGTTGAGGAAAACACCTATTTGGAGGAGAGGGGCATGTTAGGTCCCTATATTACTAGTATAGTCCCTTATTGTGTTAGTGTAGCCCCCTTATTTTTATTTTTATACCCTTGTAATCCCCATATCGCTATTATTGTGCCCCATAATACCCCACTATTATTATTGTTGTGCCCTTAAATTATTATCCTTAGGTCGGATAGGATTATATTGTGACCCCATGGACTCCTATATATAGAAAGGAGGTTTTGTCATTTGAATCATCCAAGAATTGTTCCTTTATGTAATGTAAAGTAGGTTTCCCCCTCGAAGTGGTTTATTTCTAAGGCATTGATCACACTTTTCTTCTATTTTTGGAGTTGGTTTCATAACACTAGTACTATGAGATCTCACAGAAGATGGAGGAGTAGTTGTAACAAAGAAAATGTGAATAGAGTAAGGAAAATTTATAGATCTAGCTGTAGCTACACGAAGTTCACAAATTTTCTATTCCAAATTATGAAAATGAGACCAAATCTCTTGGGCTTGTGGCAGTAACTCTATTTTTGGGATGGAAAAATCATAAACAAAGGGCTTGAAAGATGTTGAGTCTAAAACAATGCCTAAGAGATGACTTTCATACTTAGATCTAAATAAGTTATTTTCAAAATTTACATCAAATTTTAAATCTTCAAGAGTTTCAATCTTTGCAGGTAACAAAAAATACCTTTCTAAAATTTTTCATGACTTCCTCGAAGTTTTCTTCCTAAACAAATTCTTTGGGCTTGACAGAACAATGGTGGATTTGTATCAGGATTCCTCCGAGTATAAAATCCTCTATGAGCTAGGCCTTTGTCACAAAAAGACTTGAGAATTTAGAGTTGAGTCACTAGAGAAAAAAACATTGCATCCAAATTAATATTTCAAATTTTTGTTTTCCTTCAGATATCTGATCTTAGACATTAAAATCGTTGGGGAAAAATATGCCTTTCGTTCCCTGACAACAACGCCAAAATTTTGTATCTTAGAGAAACCCTTGTTGTTAGGAAAAAACTCTAGGGTAACCTCGAACCTATTTTAGGTTGAAAGATGGCCCTTCCACCTAGAGAAGGATATCTCCCTAAACTCAACTACCCTAGGTCACTGTAGTAGTGGGTTTACACCCTAAGCTCTATGGCCAAATTTGGTTTGTAGGATAAACTTTGGTTGGCTTGTATATAAAAAAAACCATTGTGCATGGATTCCATTTTTATCAGATGATGATATAGATATAATGAGTTGGACATAAAAAGAAAGGTAGTAATAACTCCATAGAAAATTTGAGATATTTAGAAGAAAAAAACTGAAAAGAAAACAAAATTATAGTTGACAGGAGAAACAAGTAGAGAAATGTGAGAAAGGAGCACAAATGAATCCCAATCTCAAAGACTAGAGTTTCCAGACATGAAGAAGATTTCATAACAAAGAAATAATGAACATGGAACTACAACACATGAATGTTTTGCAAATGCTCATCAAAACTATAATATATTTAAGATCTTCTCAAATACACCATAATGTTAATGTTTACAATTAAAAGCAACCCTTTTCCATTCTTCAAATATTTTCATTATAGAAATTGCATCAACTACTTACAGGATTATAGTTTCAAACTTAATTACAACAATCCAAAAATATCAAAAATATTCTAAGTCCATGCATGTGGAAAATATCTCTAATTACATTAAGTTTTTTCTAAAATATTTTTTTTACTGGAAAATATGCTAACATATAGGATAAGAAAAGTATCTTCAGAATATATTCCTCGAAAATAGAAATAGATCCCTAGCTGATAGAACTAAATAATTGTTGGAAAATAGGTCCCTCTGCAATACAAGTTCAATCTTTCACCAAAATTTGATTTTTTGTTAGTGCTCCTTTCCTCTCGGGATTCCTAGTGAAATTAGCTGATATTGTCGCTATCAACTTTTTGGTTTCATGTGCTGAAGATTTCGCTGATAGCTTAGCTATCAACATTTCCTTTCTGGCCATCTTTTCAGAATTCACTGACAATGGGAATGTCAAAATTTCTCTTGCCAAAATTAGTTGACAACGGAGATGTCAATGCTCCCCTTCAAAATCGCTAAAAACAGGGATGTCAACTCCTGTTCCTAAAAAAATTCGATTCTCAAGTGCATAACCAAACATAATGACCCCAAACCTCCTAGATGAGGGTGTTGGCTTCTTTAAGAAGCACATCCACTTTCTCCAACCTTTGTTTCTTGCTTTTCCTTGTCTCCATAGGACCCTTTCCCAGTTCTTTGTCTCTACTATTTTTAGAGCCTGCAGTCTTCTTTCTATTGATGATGAGGTCCTTCAATGAAAAATTATCTACATCAATTACCTCCTTGGGAAAATCTAGGTTTCTTCTTAGTTTAATTTTAAACCTTAACTTATTTGTTGGCATTGTGTGAGGATGTCTGCCTCCTTGAGGGGTCAGAAAGTGGTTCCTCAGTTTGGATCTCAAATTCGACGTCTTTTCCTTTAGTTATTTTTTTCATAGTTGTGTCTGCAGGGCAGGATTCAACATGTGAACTCATGGTCTAGGGAGAACTGATATCATAAGGTAAGCTCACATGGGATGTAGGGGCTAGTTTTTTGATACTAGCACTTTTTATTTGGTAGACCTTGGGGATTTCAGGGCCATAGGATGTAGAAGGTGTTATCACCCTAGTAATTTTTAAAGATTATGGGCTTTTGGATTTTTTCAGTTTTTAAGAAAACTAGGGGTAACCACAAACCTACTTTGAAAATTTAGGATCTATCCTTCCCAAATTTCAGAGAGGGCTCTCTCTTTATGATTTAACTTTGTTTTTGTTTAATGTTTTAGGATAGTTATGATAGTTCAATTTGGTTTTGGTTTTGAAATGTTTGGTGGAAAATAAGATTACTTGAAGACAAATTAAAGAGGGATCTACTAGTCCTTTGGGCTATGGAGTCTAAATATATGCAAGCAACACTATAAGGCAAGGCCAAGAGGATGCTAATGTGTTCAGGGCAAGGTAGATAACCCTCAGAGATTTGGATAGATTGTTTTTGATGAGATGGCTTGCTTCGGGATAAAGGGAAATGAAAGATCCTTTGATCCAGAAAAAGAGGAAGGAGGAAGAGGTCAAACGGGACTAGGAGCAATTAAGAATTCCTAAATCCAGAAATCAACAGAAAACATTTAAATGATTAAGTAGTTAAGATAGGGAGTTCTTACGCTAATCCTGAATAATCATCCCAATTAATCATTAAGATTGAACAACATATATGAAATTGTATGTAACATAGAATGGAAACAAAGAAAAGATAGATGCACTTTAATCTTCAAATTATCACATGAATCCTGAATTATGAAGTCCAATTGGCTATTTTCCAGACTGCTGCTTTAAAATCAACACATGTGAGCCTCCAACGTACCAGCAAAAAGGTCTATAATATTCTTAGCAATTTTATTCCACACTAAACACTTCATAAACTGAAGTATTTATACAAATGTTTATTACAAATATCCCAGAGAGATCTAGGAATAACTCTAGGAAAATAAAACATCTTTACATATTAAGAGGGACAGCTGCTTAACAACCTTAGCAAGTTGTCCTCTTATCTAGAAAAAATAGAGCTAATCTTATCAAACAAAATTGTTTCTTGAATAGTTGTCCATGCTTGCTGGCATATTGCAAAATATCTTTTTTGGAAGATGTCTTCACTGATGCTCTTTCACGTATACTCTTTTACCATTGTACTTTATCTTTGATACTCTTTCACGTTGTTTGTTCACTATGCCACTGTTGTAAAAAGGGAAATTACTACAATCAAAATCAGTTGACTATTTTTTCTTTTTCTGATACACTTTAACTTTAGCCTTTCACCCTGATACTCTTTAACCTGATATTTTAACTTCTAATTACTATAAAAAGAGACTTTTCAAAAGTAAAAAATCAAAATCAAATATTGTTTTGATTCCTTTTCAAACTGACTTCTTCATCTGCACTCTTTTCATTGTCTGCTTCTTTTGATGCTATAATAAATCTGTGTAAGTTTGCCATTGTTCAGCATCTGGTATCTTTACACTCTTGAGTTTTCTATAGTTCTCATCTACTTCAGTGTACTTAGCAAAATTTGGCTTAATTACAAACAAATGTTTGATTTCATTATGAAGGAAAAATAAATCTTCAATGTATTGAAGGACAACTTTCCCTGTTGGAGATCCTTGTGGCGGTTGTTTATTCACCTGTTATTTGGCATAGTCCCTTATATTTTTATCATATTCCTTTTGGTCCATCAATTTGACATTGAATACATGGATGTCTGGGATGCCTGCTTGTCTTAGCATAGTATACTTTACTAAAAACTTGGTAATGGAAAAATTCATAGCATCACATTTTTCTTTTAAGTTATTCATCAAAGTTCTCTTTGTCAATACCTTTTTGATTTGCAGTATAGTTTTTGTTCTGTCTTGTATCTTCAGTTCCTCTAGCTCAATCCTGTTCTTACTGTTTAAGAAGGTAATTAGCTTTTGTGCTTGTGTTGGTTTATCTGCTAATTCTTCTGTTGTCCTTTGTATCTCATTTTGAGCTGCAAGGATATCTCTTTGTTCATAAATTATTTGAATTGATGGCCATTGAAGATGTATGGCCTCAATAATGTTGGTCCATAAGTGATTTATTATGTAAGAAATCTGTGTAGTGAAGCACAAATCCTTTTGAAGACTTTTTACGTGCTCTTCAAGTATTTTAGCTTTTTGTTCCTAATTATTGGCACTAATCAGTGTTGTTTTATTGGATGCCTCCATAATCTGAATCTATTTCTTCAAACTGTTGATTTCATTGGTTTTCAATGTCATTTCTTCCATTTCTTTGACAATTTGTCCTGCATCATTTGTTTGATGCACCTGTGATGTTGAGGATTCTGTTTGGGATGTAGTAGCTGATTGTACTGACACTGCAGTTGCCAGTAGCTTTTTGGGTGCTAAATTTTATCCCAATGTAGAAGGAATAGTAGCTGCAATAATAGGTATAACTGTGGGAATAGATGAAGCATCAGTTTCCTTCACAGATCCCTTTTCTTTCATCAGTATATCTAATTGACTTTCCATATTCTTAATTTGGGCAGTAAGCTTTATTATCAATTGAGTCATATCCTCTTTCTCTTTATGTTCTTGAAGTATTTCCTTGCTGTCTGGGTGCTCACTTTGAGGAAGTTTTAATTATTTCCTCAAAGCAGCAATATCATCATTTTTCTGTTTGATTAATACTTCAGCAGCTTGTATATTTGATGGGTCAACTCCTATCTATAGAATCAAATCTTCTAAGGCCTTGATCCTTAGATCTTTTGCATATAATGAGCCTTTATCAAGCTTCATCTGATCTTGCAATTTGATAATAGTATTTTGTAAATTGGTGACACTCATGGCCTTTGTCACCACAGTGGAATATCGCATCTTTGAAATATGTCGATGGAATTCTATCTGATCCAAATCATGTACCTTTTTAGTATCTACTTCGAATTCCATCGTTTTGTAATCAGCCACTATTTTTGGAGTTGAAGTAGTTGGCTGTAAATAGGGCATGATCATTTTATTTGAAGAATAATAAAATGTTGTAAGAAATCTATCATGATTTCATGGCTTTTGCTTGAGAAATTGAGAATAAATCTCACTTTTAATCTCCTCATTTCTTTGTTTGATCTGCTTATACCTGTCCTTAATATCCAAATATTTTTCTTCTGTTGTTTGAGAAGAAGAAGTTTCCATGTTCACCTATTGCTCAATCATTTGGGTCTCTTTTCCTTTGGATTTTGGTGTTCTCTTTTAATATCTGTCAAAGTCTCTTTTATTATTGTAGTGGCCTAATCATTACTGACCTCTGATTCATCTTCAACTTCAATAAGTTTTTCTTTTCCTATGGAGCCAAATATTAGTCTTTTATTGTAGATGAGTTTGAACTTGGTATCTAAAGTGGTTTCTGCTATATAAGAACCATCATCTCTGTTCCTTTTGTTTGAAGTCTCTGGTTGTCTAGGATTTACCACAGCAAGTGTGGTATCCTTTTTTCTTGTTGGCTGTGTATTTACAGTTACATCTACCAATGTATTTTTTGTCCATTCTGTTTGATTGGAAAAATTTTCAACATTAGGCTTTGGATCATGTATAAATGGAGGCAGCTTATTTTTAATCCTTATACTATTCAAAAGACCTTGGGGGTCATAATTCCAAGGAAAACTCACTTGGAATTTCAGATCTGATAATCTCTTTTCTATCTCTTTTTCAGCATCCCTGTTATTTACTATGAATGGACCAATCTGATTTTTTAGCTTAAACTTTGTCTTCTTTTTGGATGCCATAAAATGGATAGCATCAACATTCAATACATGTCTCAAGTATTCTAGAGCAAAGACTGTGATAGTAAAAAATTTGGGTAACTTATATGGAAGAAAATTGGATCCAAAGATTCTTAATTCAGTGTGCTTCTCATATAAGTACCAATATCCCATTCTACATTCTTCTGACAGTTGTAATATTCTTTTCATCTCTTCATTTACTCTAGGTTGTTCTTATTTTTTTAGCAAACTCATGGCTGGCTTGATAAATAAATCTGTGAAATCTGTATAACTATATTCATTCCCTTCCTTTCTCAACAATGATGTCCAGAAGACAACTGATAGAGGTTGGCCCTCTACATTCATTTTTTGCAATGTTATAGGGAAGTGATCTGCTTGTGAGAATAAGAACAGATGGAATAAATAGGAAGAATACCTAAATACCCCTTCAGTGGGTAGCTTTGTCAATTGATGGTGGATGGAATCAGCAATAAACCTGGCAAAATCAAAAATCACAGCAGGAGGCTAACCAGGAGACAATGTAGAAAAAAATGCAAGGATAGACTCATCAGTAAACTCATCAGTGAAGTATCCTAATATGAAGGATAACATTGAGATAACATGCCTAGAACCCTATAGAAATTTAGAAGTGGAATAAGGGGGATTCAATTTTGGGATATCTACATGACTAGGCATGAAGTTCTGAAAAATCATGAATCTTTTAGGGAAATCTAACCCTAAATATAATTGAGTCAATGCTTCTATGGATAATGGGACTGCCCCAGGGTCAAATTGTAGCTGCAACATTTCATTGATTGACTTAGCAGTGATAGAAAAAAAGATTTCCCTATCATTATTCACAATGGATCTTTGATCTATGACATAATACTTTTGGCATAGTCTTACCAGGTCCAGACCAGAATGAGTTACTGGGACTATATATTTCGGTAAGTTTGTATCCCAGAGAGGTGTTTCTTCTTTGTCTAAAAACTTCTCATAACACCAATTGTGTACTTCTAATAGATTGAATTTTACTAGAGGGTCTACAATTTTGTAATCTATATCAACCAAAGGGATAACTTCTTCATTGGAAACTAGAGGTTGAAGAGGATTAACAGTCACAGTAGTCTCAGCAATGATAGTAGGAGTTGACTATGGGGATTTTAATGTTTTAGATCTGGGGGGTTTGGATCCTCTAGAATTAACATGCTTGGATCCTCCAGCCTTGGGTGTAATTTTATTTTTTGTCATTTTGAAGTAACTACAACAAGATTAGACTGTTTGCTATAGTTGGTTTTTCTTCACCAGGAGGAAATTGAGCAACTTTATAGGCAAGGATGATAGCAGTGGACAATTCAATGCTCAAGTGGGATTTTTAGGACACAGGTAATAGCTTAAGAAAGAAAACGCAGGTTTTCTGAATGAATGGGACTGTAAAAAGGGGTTTTAAGGTTTTTTGTGAGTTTTAAAACCTTTTTGACTGTGGAATTTGTCTTTCAGGGGTCTCTGACTGAGAATTTAAGCTTCAAATTGATGTTTTCTGCAAATGTAAATTTCTGGGAAAAAATTGCGAGGGTTTGCCCTCTTTTTCCAAGGTTTTGGTACAGAACTGATGGGTGAATTATCTCTTTAAATTTCAATTGGTTCAATTGGCAGTCAAAATCGTGAAATTGTAGGTTAAATTTTGGGAAAATACTTGATTTGCAGGTATATTAATAGCTTTGAGAAGAGTTTCGGCAACTTTGATGGTTCCTACAATGCTGGTGCAGAGGAATGTCTTGAAACGTTCTTCAAACAGTAGAGCAGTGGTTGAAATTAGGTTTAAAATGGGAAATCAGGGCTTTCTCTAGTTAAATTTCAACAACTTTCAGCAAAATGCGTCTTTTTGCAGTCGGGTGGGTTTTTTGACAATTAAGAACGCACATAATAACATCAATAAAATATATAACAAAGTTTTAATCCTTTATTATAAATCTTAAAAATATTGCAATAAATTCAGGTTAACATTATTGGTGGGAGCAAACTTTATTTTATGAACGCAGAAAACCATCAGCGGTTTTCGCGCTAGGTTGGTGTGGTAAATGGTTTCATCTAAAACGAACGCGTTCATATTAGGAAATGACACATCACAGGAGGCGGTAAGGAGAAAACCACCCATTTTGCGCTCATTTGGTATTTTGGTGGTCGATTAGTTTGGGAGCGCAAAACTGAACATCCACCGTCAGATCTGTAAAGAACAAGCGAATGGTCGTGATGTGATTTGAAAGTTGCGGTCAAATGGACATGTGGGACTGGGCGGCTTTATGTGGTGTGGCGGTGAAATAAAACTTTTAGGAATTTATAACCAAAGTTTATTCAAATGGTAATGCATTGTATATGGTTTACAAAGGGTTTGAATGAGTGGTTATAAATATCAAAGGTTTATATTATGTATAAAACGTGAGGTTTCACACATTGGGGAAATGGTATTTAAGTATTATGGTGCAGAAAATCAACATTTATAAAACTTAGGATAAAATGATATAATGGGTGAAATATTTTTCGCTTTAGACATATACAAACATGCCTAAAGTCTTTTTGTGTTTTTATTTTTATTATATAGTTATAGATCATGGAAATTTCTACCACTGTAGAGGGCGGGATATTTACATGTGGTTAGTTTTATGCCAAAGGGGTGTTATTGGGGGTTTTTATTTAAATATGTGGGTAATTGACTTTCGCAAAAATCTTATATTAGTGGGTTTTTGGGGATAATTTAAAATACAAGGAGTTATATTAATAGGATAAGGTATTTTATAAGGAATTAATAACTAAGTTAGAAATTAATATGACATAGGACAATGAAAACACCAAAATATATTTATATAACTAAGTAAAGTGATAATGTGAAAAGTAAAACTTTATTATTTGATACTTTGACCACTTTCACTTAGAATATAATATTTTTGGAGGGCTTTTATGCTTTTATGAATGAAGGGAATTAATCAAATGGGATTTTACTTTTTCATTAAGTAAGAAAGGTCTTTACTTATGAACTTGAAGTGCAAATGGATGAATGTAGGTTTAAATGATGACAATTTAGGATTAACATAGGAATTCAACACTTTTAACTTAACAGTCATTGAGCCTTGGGTCCGGTCCTAACAGAAGTCAGAGAAATGCTCTGAGCCTCTTTGAATGAAAGTCTAGAATGCAGAATAACTATAGGGGAGGGGAAATTAGTGATTTTTTCCATGGTGAAAAGTATTTACATGATTCTCCCACTTCTTTCTACCTACCCAACCTTTAATCTAACATTTTTTTCTTCCATTTTGCAGGTGCATTTGAGCTAGCAACCTTGAACATTTTATTCTTTTGAAAGCAATAAAAACTATCTAAATCTACCTTATATCATCCGAGGGCTCAGATTAAACTTCTGAGGTCCTCTTTATTCTTTACCTATCTAGTAATTAGTCAGGATTAAACTGTTTGACTAATTTTTATTCACTATTCTACAACAATAAAATTGAAACATGATAAGTTAAGATTAAGCAGTTCAAATCATCATGGATTATGACATTTATTGACACTCTACCATAATCATCAGTAACAGAGTAAAAAGTAGTGGCATTTGGACTTGCACACTTTCATGTTTTATTTCTTTTCTTTGGGGTATATTATTTTTTCTAAGTCCTTTGATTTTTCTTTTAGGACTTTACCCTCTTTTTGCTTTTCTATTTTTTTTCTTTTTGTTACAAATATGGGAAAAAAACTTGCAAAAATAAAAGCATGTACATATTTACAAGACTATCATGTCAATTCCAAATTATGAATCCTATACTTATATGGCCTTAACAGCGGCTTCACATGGGGATGGCATTTCCTGGTGAAATTTCAAGAACTCTAAGATCAGTAGCCTTCCACTTTGACCATGATGATTCTGTAACTGTCTTCTGATTCTGCAAGAACTCATACTTATGATATTTTTCTCTTCAAATCTTAGGACCTTCACTCCGGGCTTCAACTTTGGAAAGAAAACATCCAGTCCAATATACAAACTGCAATGGATATTTCCAATGATATAAAAGGAAATTAGAACTAAGAATTAGTTAACTCAGAGGAATAGTAATGTTTGATCATTCTACCATTCACTGGTCCTTATGGAATGTTTGTTCCATCCAAATTTCTGATAAAAAAGGCATTTTTACCTCTGTACCCATAAATGACATAAGGACCTTTCCATAAAAAGTCAAACTTTCCATGTTTCCCTTTTTCTTCTGTCCTGGAGTCCCATTTTAACACTTTATCTCCTATGGAAAATTCATCTTCTTTAATTCTTTTATCAAATATTTTCTTGATTTTCTCTTGAATGACCTGAGATTTTTCATATATTTCTTCCCTTGTCTGTTGAAGATGAATAGTTTGATTTATCCTTCTCTGTATATCATTGAGTTCTACCTGAGATTCTTGGATAATTTTCATAACTGGGACACCTAAAGATGATGGGAAAACTACATCCATCCCATATACAATCTGGTAAGGAGATGTTCCAATTGATTTCTTAGTGGTAAGTCTATCTACCCATAAGGCATAGGCTAACTTTTTATTCCAAGTTTTCTTATTTTCTTCAAGTAGTTTTTTTATGATACTCACAAGGCTTCTATTGGAAGATTCAGCTAGGCCATTACCCTGAGGGTAATAAGCAGTAGAGTGACCTAAGATAATATGATACTTGTGGAAAAAGGCAATCATTTTCTTAGATTTAAATGCATTTGCATTATCAGTAATAATTTTCTGTGGGCATCCAAATCTAGATAAAATATTGTTTTCTATGAAAGAAATAATGATTGAATCTGTGGATTGTCTAGTTGGAATTGCTTCAATCCACTTGGTGAAATAATCTGTGGCAGTCAATATCCATTTGTGTTGGCCAGAGGATGGAGGGTGAATTTCTCCAATGAAGTCTAAACCCCATTGTTGAAAAGGCATCTCAGTAGAAATAGGTTTCAGGGGTAAAGGTAACAACTTCCTTTTCCCTTCAAAAATCTAACATTTGTGACATGAAGTAACAAATTTTTTCACATTAGAAAATAATGTAGGCCAGTAGAAACCAGCTCTAAGAATATTATATGATGTACTTTTCCAGTATAAGTGTCCTCCACAATCACCTGCATGAAACTCTCCAAGAATTTTGTCAGCTTCTGATTTTAGTAAACAATTCAGTAAAATCCCACTTTGTTCTTTCCAATAAAGCATTTCATCTAGAATGCAATATCTCATTGCTTTAAGTTTGATGAATCTAGATTTTGTTCTAGTTAATCCAAGAGGAGCTTGTAAATTTGTAAGTACAAAGACAATATTTGAGTACCATGGTGAGTCTAGATAGGCTTCACTGATCAATAGAGTCGCCATCTCTTCCTGGTCATCAATCTAGGCAATAAAATTTATATCCAAAGCATTACAATTGGATTCAGCCATCAGTCTGGCTAAACCTTGTCCTTTTATGAGTTTGGTTGGTTTAATCTCTATGTTATATTCGAGGATAGTGGCAATCCACTTTCCTCTTCTTCCATCTGGCCCATCCTGTGTTAAAATATCTTTGACTACAGAATTAGGGACATAGGCAATAATGTGGGAGTAAAGAATGTACACTCTGAAATATTTTATGGCTTTAACCAAAGCTAAAGCTTGTTTTTCCATTATGTTATATCTCAAAGGTGAATCTTTAAGGGTTTTACTGAAAAATGCTATAGGCTGTTCAAAACCTTGGTCATTTTTCTACAGTAGAACTGCAGCTATGGTATGTTCTGAGGCAAATGAAAAGATTATAAAATATTTCTTGAAGTCTAGACTGATTAGGACTGGAGTTTTTGTTAAAGCATGTTTAATGGATTCGAATGACTATTTTGCTTCAATTGTCCATTTTAAAACAGAGTCCTTTTTTAACATGTTATTCAGCTCTTTGATTATTTTTGCTAGATTAGAAACAAATCTTCTCAAAAAATTTAATTTTACCTAAAAATGCTTGTAACTCTTTGATGTTCCTAGGTGGGTTAATTTGCAATATGGCTTCTATTCTTGCCGGATCTATCCTAATACCTTCCTTTGAAATTATGTGTCCAAGTAATTTTCCTTCTTCTAGTCCAGAAAAAAAATTCTTTGAATTTAACGATATACCAAATTTTCTACACTTAATGAAAACTTGTCTCAGATGATCCAAATGGTCATTATTTGTCTTAGAAAAAATATTAATATCATCTAAATAAATAACCAAAAATTCATGTATTTCCTTAACAAAGGCTATATCCATAGCCCTCTGAAAGGTAGCTCCAGCATTCATCAATCCAAAAGGCATTTTCACATACATGAAAGTGCCCCATGGAGTGGTAAAAGATGTTTTAGCTTGGTCTTCTTGTTGGAAAAGTATCTGGTTATAACCTGAAAAACCATCTAATAAAGATATCCTAAAAGAACCAACTACCCTTTGTAAAATATGATCCATTTTGGGTAAAGGGTAATTTTCCTTTAAAGACACTTTATTAAGATTTCTGAAATCTACACATAATCTAATTTCCCCAGTTTTCTTTCTTATAGATACTAAGTTAGAAACCCAATCAGAATATCTGATTGGTGCAATGATTTGGGCATCATACATGTGTTTGACTTATTTTTCAATCAAAGGTAAAAGGACAGGATTGATCCTCCTCAATTTTTTCTTAAATGGTTTTTTATTGTCTTTTATAGAAATCTTATGTTGAATTATGCTTGTATCATATGATTTTAAATCTTCATAACTCCATGCAAAAACATCTTCGTATTCCTTTAAAAGTTCAATGTATTCTTCTTTTTCTTGAGGGGATAAAATTTTTGACAATTTAATCATTTTTGGTTTGGTGTCTATCCCTATGTTACATTCTTCAATTTCAGACTTTATTGGTTCCATTTTAGGCTTTTTGGGCACATCATTGGAGTCAAACAAGTCCTCCAAAGGAGTTAAACACTTAGGTAAAAAATTATCTTTTAAATCTAACATCCCAATTTCATCTTCAATTATTTCCTCTATATCTACCTTTTCTAAGTTGTCTATATCAGATTGAGTAAATACAGTGGGTTTAGTAAGTCTATATGCATCTATGTTATTTATTTCACAATTTACATCTAACTCTATGTTACATTCTGAATCTAAATTACCATCTGTGTCTATCATACAATTTTGAAATTCATCCTCACTATTCAACAAATGGTAAATATGTTCATCTTCAGAGAAAATCTGCCAGTATTTGACATTATCAGGGACAATGGATCTATATTTAACTTCAGTAGTATGTGTTGGTTGAAAAGCTAGATTACATGTGCTAGCAAAAGTTGCTAGGCAATGTGCTTGCAAATTTTGTTTTCTTGGAATAGTAGCAAACTTACATTCTAGTAAATCATCACATAAATCAACTACTGCATCTCTATATATGGCTAATCTAGGATTATGAATAGAATAATCTCCATCTACTTGTTTAATGACTAATTTTGAATCTCCCATAATTAAAATCCTCTTACCTCCTAAATTTCTGATAATTTGGAGGCCTAAGATAAGTGCCTCATACTTTGCCATGTTGTTTGTGCATTTGAAGTTGAGTCTAAAGGCATGTCCTTCCGAATGAATGGTCTCAATGTTTGTGATCCACACTTTAGCTCCTGCTCCTGACTTGTTCACTGAACCATCAAAGTCTAAGTTCCAAATGGCTTCATGGAAAATATTATCATTATTTGGTTTAGGCTTTATGTCAATTAATTCAGTTTGAATTTCATTATTATCGGAGTTACATAAAATGAAAGAATCAAGATCAATTGGTGTTGAGTAAATTGGATAATTGATTGATCTCTCAGCACTGCTAACCATGTATTTCATTAAATTTTCTCTATAAATTTTCTTAGGTTGTCCAAACATTGTTATGGTGGAATAGCTCATGTCTAATTGTAGAGATCCCTGCAACTTAGCTCCCCATGAGTGAGAAAGAAGCATACCATATTTTGGTGGGATATCAGCTACTACAATATCCATAACCATGATTTTACCAGGATATTGAACCAGATTAACACATAAGTCTTTTATCAATCCAATGCACTTAACCTTGCTTGAATCAAATGAGAATAAATATTTATATGGCCTTGTTATTTCTAAATTCAGGGTTTCCACAATAGATTTGGGCATTAAATTGTGGGAAGCTCCTGAATCTAACATTGCATTATGTGAAATCTGATCATGAATAGTAAGACTAATATAGAAGGGAGGAATTGCTCCATCTGAATGCTTACCATGTACATCATTCAGGGCCAAAAATTAATTCAGGATGATCATCATTTAAATTAATAGAATCTTCACCATTATTCAAATTCAAACTGTTAGTAATTGTTGATTTATATAAGTCATTTTTTACCAATTATGTTAAAGGAATTGATATTTTCAGCTTAGCTATTTCAGATTGAATATTAAATGATGATTGAGACTTACTAATCTGAATTAGTTCATCTTTAGTAACAGTTATCTGAGTGGGTTTTTCAAGCATTTCAGTAGCTGTACTTTTTTCTTGGGTTGTTATTTTATTATGAGTCTGAGTTTCTTGATTTTTGTTGTCTTTAGTTTTCTTTTCAGGGATAGATTCAGGGGTAGCAGAAGTTTTTTCAGATTTTGAACTTTCAGCAGAAGCTTTAGTGTTTACAGTTTTGGGATTTACTGATTTAGAATTAGCAGGATTCTTCTTTGGATCAGAAATTGATGATTTTGTTGAATTAGGGGCTTTGGTAGTGTTGGATTTTTTAGCATTATTTGAGGATTGGGCCACTTCTTCAGTGATATCAACAATTTTAGGACTTGGTGACTTTTTGGGACTGGGTGGATTGGAATTTTGCTTGTTTTCCCTAGGGAGAATTTGCAAAATCTTTGTTTTTGGTACTTCTACATTCTTTTTAGTTTGATTTTGAGAATTGGTTTTTGTAGAAGTTTCATTGTTTTTTCTATTTCTAAGGTTATACTGACTGTGAATTTCGTTGATGGCGAAGTCATAACCTTGTTTGAAATCGAAGGATTCACTAGATTCTACTTTGAGTTGTTGAAGCTCAAAAAGTTCTTGATCCTCCTGAGTGAGGAAAATAGTGTTTTCTTCATCTATCCCCATTAGTATATTGATGTCATCCTCATATTCATCATTTTTTTGAGAACTTTCAGCATATTTCTCTTAGAATGGGGGCCTAATTTTTTGATCTGGAGAGGATTCCTTACCTTTTCTAGGATTATTATTTTTTCTGAAGTTGGAATTTTTGATTTGAGATTGGTTATCCCATTGTGGTTTTCTCTCAATATTGTCTAATATTTCAACCACTCTTTCTAAAGTTTTTGCAAAAAGGTCAAATTTACCATCTGATTTTGATGTTTCTTCTTTGACTGTGACTCTCCTTTCATTCCTAAGTCTGGCCTTTTTAGCTGTAATATTTATTTCTACACCAATAGCATCTAATTGCATTTGTTCTAATGTTTTAGCATTCCTTTCTCTTAGTTGGTAAGCCATATCTGGATCAAATCCACCAGGAAATTTAAGGAGCACTGAATAGGGTGTAGGTTTAAGATCAACAGGAATGGCATTATAAACACTGTTATATCTGGTGCAGTAATCCTGAACAGACTCATTAGGAGCTCTTTTTAAAGCATCAAATTCAGATAAGATTTGCAGGGGGTTCTTTTTCTTTTCCCATTTATTTAAGAATGCTCTATGGAATGCAGCTAAATTAGCTATACTACCAGCAGCTAAATTTTTAAACCATTTCTTAACCTCTCATGTTAAACTTTGAGAAAAAAACCTCATTTGAACATCTGATTCATCTATTTCATAGATTTCACAATAATCTGTTATTCTTATGACATGTTTTTGAGCAGTATATTGTGGTTGGCCATCAAATAGTGGTATATTTTTCTAATAATCTTGGGGCATATCATGGAGGTTTTGGGGTAAGACAAGAGGATCATACCTAGCAGCCATGGCTTGGAGTTTTGCTGAACTAGGAGGTATAATAGTAACGATAGGAGCAGTGCTGGATATGATGGCTATTGAGCTGAAAGTTGTGCTTGATGAGCTTGGAAAATATCTTGGTATATATATGGAACTATTTGGAAATCAGGATGTAGTGCTTATCAAACTAGTGGATGCAGTGGATTGAGGGTATGATGGAAATAATATCCTAGGCTGCAAAGGCAACTCAGGAATAAAAGGTTCTGTGGATGAACTGGCAGTGGAGTCTAAAAATGAAGTGACAGCATACAGAGTTGAATCCGCTGCTGGAATTATTGTTGTGCGCAATTGAGAAACTGGAGGCTTAAATTGAGATAAAAAATGGGCTAATTTAATAGCTTCATAAATATATTTAATCCATGTAACATTAATCCTTTCTACTTGACTTTGAGTTTCAGATTTATCTGATTTTATTTTTTTTGAAATAATATTCTATTTTTCTTTCAAAAAAGAAATAAAAACAAGATCTATTACAGTATCTTTTAAATCAGTTTCAAATTTAACTCTAAAAAATGATTGTTCAAACTTGAAATCCAAATCAATATTAGATAAGCTCACTAATTCTTTGGGTAAAGAATTAGCTTTTCTTAATGGTACTTTAGTTTCTAAATTGACAATTTGTTTTTTCTTTTTATTTTTTCCAATCTGTTCTGGGTTATCTACTATAACTGCAGGCTTAGGATCCAGGTTAGACCTGGTATAGTACGTTTTCCTAGAAGCCAGAATGACTATTTATGAATATCCACAACCCTTCAAAAATAATCTTAAAGTAAAAAAGATAGATTAAAAATCTTCCTTTAAGACTAATTTTAAAAAACTGGAGATTGGCTATATCCCCAGTATGGTCGCTAGTATGTTATCACCTGATAGCGGGGTACCCCTTCTTACCCACATTTTCCACTCTCATGCATATAAAAATGCATCTCCAATTCTCAATCCAATACAAATTCTCAGTCTGGGTAATTCCAATATAATTTCAGAAGCTTCTATATCTCGACTCTGAGATTTGAGATATTGAAGTACTTTTCTTATGACTATAAAAATTACACACCAGTTCTATTCTCAAAATTGGGTAAATATTAAATCTGTATGCGAAAGCTTATCTTCCTTTCAAATCTCTATGTTTTACAACTTTATGGTTAAGAACCATATGCTAAAATCCACCTCATAAAGATTCGAATCAACCTTCAAACTTTGGAACAAAACCCATTATATAATCACTTATATATATATATATATATATATATATATATATATATATATGTATATATATATATAATGACCATGCTATGTACTCGTCCTCCACTATTTGGCAAACATTTGAATTGGAATACAAAATCAAACCCCTAACAAAATATTATATTAGGCCACAGCTTTATCAACTCATTAGGATTCTACTTTGGATAAACTTATATAGTTTCGGGTCCAATCATCATATTTCAAGGACTTTAATCCACCCCTATTCATGCGCTTACACAAACATTCACTTCATATTAAAACTCTGACCCATTCAACATTAACACGATAAATAAACTGGGCCCCAGCGTCCTTACCTTGATTAATTACCGAATGGATCTGATGGTCCATAATTCATCGTGTTCTAAACCTCAATTGGATGCTCATCTGACGATTGTTGCGTTATGAAAGTGCACGACGTTTATTTCTCAAAAATTGTGCGATGAAAGTGGTAATTGAATACCACTTATGGACACGTGTCCTTCGAATAACGATATCGCGTTTTTTTTAACGAATCCACTTACGAGTCTTAAACACATGCGAACCCACTGGTTTTCAAAACTGTGGTTTTACTGTTCAACACTCAGGTTCCATTTCTCATTGTCGCTTTCAATTCCGCTTCTTTTGTATCACCTCTGCCCCATCGAAATTTTGCTCCATTCCATATCAATCATCATACTATTGGTTGTATAAGTCCGCATTCAAAGTTCACATTGCTAAATAACGCACTTCATAATAAACCCCCATGGACTATTCAAAACCCGCATTGAGCTTGCCATGAATACGATACTCAATTTCAATCGTAATCAATCCACGAACTCCTGTTTCAGAACATGGCTCAACAACGGACCAATTCCTTCTTTATATAAGTCAATTCCAACGAGAATGAAAGACTTATTCTCAAAACAATTACGATTGCCCCGAAAAGAATACAAGAACAATGCCAATTTATGTGGACTTGGGTTTCAAAGGGTTTTCTTAACTCAACACCCATTCCTTTCTACGCGTTATTCATTTCCCAGACTTCCAATTCATAAAATTAGACACATTCAATTCCACGTCATAACATTATCACGAATGTCGATTTCTACAAGGATACACAGATTACATTTAAACCCCAACTTACAGAATTCTATTCACACAGTTAACCACAGAGGTTCATCACGCTGGTTTATACAATTTCTTATTGAAATTCAAAGCCCATCCACACAGAAATTTAAATCAAATAATACTCATGTGATACTGGAATATATTCTTTCATATTTACAAATGAATTCACTTACAAAACTCCTTCTCGTCCTTTGGCCTAATCTTCAATCCGATGGCCTTCTATCCTCACTACTCTGCACAGTCTTGATCTCTCCAAGTCTCCAGCTCCGTTCATTAATGACTTTAAGGCTTACACTTATACAGGATGGTAATGAATTGATTCAGCTCCTACAATGACTCAACAAAACTCTTGGAATCCTCAAATCCTAAATTTAGCCTAACTCCCTGAATTCACTGAACTGACTCTTCACATTCCTAGCTAATCGACTTCCCCTCATGTTCTCCAATTACTTGGGAAAATTTACAATTTTCTCACTATATTTATTCAAAAATACTAATAATTACATAAGAAATTAGAAACATCAGACCCCCCTATGTCTATGAAAATACAAAGTATTTTTTTGGAAACTAATGCCCCTGCATCATCACCCTAGTAATTTCTAAAGATTCTGGGCTTTTGGATTTTTTCAGTTTTTAAGAAAACTAGGGGTAACCGCAAACCTACTTTGGAAATTTAGGATCTAGCCTTCCCAAATTTCAGAGAGGGCTCTCTCTTTATGATTTAACTTTTTTTTTGTTTAATGTTTTAGGCTAGTTATGATAGTTCAATTTGGTTTTGGTTTTGAAATGTTTGGTGGAAAATAAGATTACTTGAAGATAAATTAAAGAGGGATATACTAGTCCATTGGGCTATGGAATCAAAATCTGT
>JAXQQM020084927.1:0-26731 GCA_034641835.2 Pinus albicaulis
AGAATGACATGATGTTCATCTGTTCATCAGGAATAGATCTAAGAAACATCATGTTTTAGGTGAAATTACTGAATTTGCATTATAGCCCAGATTCATGAAATTCCTACCACGACTGCTGGAATGATGTGATGTTCATCTGTTCACTGAAGATTATTTCAGGAATGCAGAACAACAAGACAAGAGGTCGAGGAGGAAGATTCTGATTTGAATTTTTTACAAGGTAGATTTCCTGTAGAATTCGTACTGCTATACAGACCCCTTGGAGACACAATTGTGAGGGCTCGGATTACAATCATGTGGTAGTAAATTGTGGATAGTCATCTGGTTAGCAGCTCGGATTGCAGAGATTACAAACTCGTGGACAACTTGGTTTAAGGTTGGAAGTCCCTCACATGCATATATACCCTCGGACCTTAACTCATTCCTTAGGCCTGTGATATTACAATCTACAACAGGAGCTTTAGTCCTTGTTTAGTCCTGTAGCTTATTGCTATGGAAATTCACTTGTGGTAAGCATATTTGTGGAAGTATCACAACTCGGATTTGAAGCTTGAAGGGTCAATATTGTAGACTGAACTTTGAACCAGTGAATTGAGGCTATCTGGATATATGTGCTAAGGTTCGATACTAGACTTACACCTTGAAACTGTGAATGTATTAGACTTGGACATGAGCAAGAAATAAACTCAGACGTGTTGTGAAGAGACATTTGGACTGATCTCGTGTAGACTTCAGACTTGTTACTGCTGCACCCAAATTGCAGACCTCTGTATTTTCAGACCTGTGTGAAGACTCCAAAAATCTAAATTGTGATCATCTATTCATCTCGATCTGTGGCATACTCCTGTAAGTTAGTGTGAAAGTGGACATTCTGAGTAGAATAAAGGGCATATTTGTCACTTATTCTATATGGGATACAAGACCAAGAACACCATTGAAGCTTGTTGAATTGTATTACAGTGAATCCCCTTGTGTAGGTTTGGTTGGTAAAATGGAAGCATTATATTAAAGGTTGAAAGCACAATATTGAATTTGTTTTGAAGATCCAGAATTGAGAAGAAGCAGCCTTTGAAGAGTTTATGTACAACCTTCTTAATGCAGGGTTGAAGCCTTTTTAAAGGAGATCTGAGATCAGGTCTAAGATTAGGATCAGAAAACATAGGAAACTTGACTTGATGCCTAATGATGGCCTAATAAACTTTTAGGAAGTAATTAAAAAAATCCATTGTTGATCTTTAGTCTCTTGTAGTCCCAACCTACGGTAGCCTTCCATAGATAAGTTTTCTAAGGTTTACATGAACTGTCAAATGAAACTACGAAATGGAACTCAGTGAGATACATTGTTTTCAATTGAAACTAAGTAAGTCAAGCTCCTTTTATGGTAAACATCACAGTTTCCTATTGCTTCTTTAACAGAAGCTTGACTTGATGCCTAATGATGGCCTAATAAAATTTTAGGAAGTAATTAAAAAATTCCATTGTTTATCTTCAGTCTCTTGTAGTCCCAACCTACAGTAGCCTTCCATAGATAAGTTTTCTAAGGTTTACATGAACTGTCAAACGAAACTACGAAATGGAACTCGGTGTGATACATTGTTTTCAATTGAAACTAACTAAGTCAAGCTCCTTTTATGGTAAACATCACAGTTTCCAATTGCTTCTTTAACAGAAGCTTGACTTGATTCCTAATGATGGCCTAATAAACTTTTAGGAAGTAATTAAAAAAATCCATTGTTGATCTTCAGTCTCTTGTAGTCCCAACCTACAATAGCCTTCCATAGATAAGTTTTCTAAGGTTTACATGAACTGTCAAACGAAACTATGAAATGGAACTCAGTGTGATACATTGTTTTCAATTGAAACTAAGTCAGTCAAGCTCCTTTTATGGAAAACATCACAGTTTCTCGTTGCTTCTTTAACAGAAGCTTGACTTGATGCCTAATGATGGCCTAATAAACTTTTAGGAAGTAATTAAAAAAATCCATTGTTGATCTTCAGTCTCTTGTAGTCCCAACCTACAGTAGCCTTCCATATATAATTTTTCTAAGGTTTACATGAACTGTCAAACGAAACTATGAAATGGAACTCAATGTGATACATTGTTTTCAATTGAAACTAAGTAAGTCAAGCTCCTTTTATGGTAAACATCACAATTTCTCGTTGCTTCTTTAACAGAAGCTTGACTTGATGCCTAATGATGGCCTAATAAACTTTTAGGAAGTAATTAAAAAAATCCATTGTTGATCTTCAGTCTCTTGTAGTCCCAACCTACAGTAGCCTTCCATAGATAAGTTTTCTAAAGTTTACATGAACTGTCAAACGAAAATATGAAATGGAACTCAGTGTGATAAATTTTTTTCAATCGAAACTAAGTCAAGCTCCTTTTATGGTAAACATCACAGTTTCCCGTTGCTTCTTTAACAGAAGCTTGACTTGATGCCTAATGATGGCCTAATAAAATTTTAGGAAGTAATTAAAAAAATCCATTGTTGATCTTCAGTTTGTTGTAGTCCCAACCTACAGTAGCCTTCCATAGATAATTTTTTCTGAAAGTTTGTTCAAACATAAACTACGAAATGAACCTGCAGATACATTGTTTCTAATTGAAACTGGGCAACAAAGTTCTTTATAAAATACCTGCTTGTTGCTTCTTTAACAAAAGCTTGACTTGATGCCTAATTATGGCCTAATAAACTTTTAGGAAGTAATTAAAAAAATCCATTGTTGATCTTCAGTCTCTTGTAGTCCCAACCTACAGTAGCCTTCCATAGATAAGTTTTCTAAAGTTTACATGAA
The DNA here is from genome assembly GCA_034641835.2 of Pinus albicaulis. Taxonomy (NCBI): domain Eukaryota; kingdom Viridiplantae; phylum Streptophyta; class Pinopsida; order Pinales; family Pinaceae; genus Pinus; species Pinus albicaulis. Next base: position 2,797 of record JAXQQM020084927.1, read on the forward strand.
CTGTCAAACGAAAATATGAAATGGAACTCAGTGTGATAAATTTTTTTCAATCGAAACTAAGTCAAGCTCCTTTTATGGTAAACATCACAGTTTCCCGTTGCTTCTTTAACAGAAGCTTGACTTGATGCCTAATGATGGCCTAATAAAATTTTAGGAAGTAATTAAAAAAATCCATTGTTGATCTTCAGTTTGTTGTAGTCCCAACCTACAGTAGCCTTCCATAGATAATTTTTCTAAGGTTTACATGAACTGTCAAACAAAACTACGATACATGGATGAACTGTCAAACGAAACTACGATACATGGATACTGAGATATCAAATGAATGGATTAATAAATCAGGGTTGTATTGGTTTAAGTAGAATAAATGTAAGTGAAATTCCCCCAAATCCTCTTATCTGATGTAGCTTTATCTCCACATCACTGAAGGATAATTCAATGAGGTATCAAAAATTATTTTCAGTCATGACCATAACACAGTTTCCGTAGAAAGGTCCTAAGCCATGTGTTGATAATGAGCTATGCGAAATTAACGATCTCTGATATGTGAGGATACACCCCTGTGCTAATCCATGCAAATTTGGTGAAGATGACATATATCATAAGCAGAATTTGAGATCGAACTGAACCATACAAGCCTCAGGAACTGTACATGTTTTTATTTAAACTTTTCACCCCAGATCATAAACAGTACATTTCTTAGATCGAAATCAACATATATAGTGAGTGAATAAGGGAAATAGAAACTGGTTTGGAGGCTTATAAATAAGTGAAAAATATCAGTTTTGAAGGCAGAAGTGGACCAGCGTTGACCCCTTGAAAACAATGATCCTTACCCAAAAAAAATCGTATGAATCGACAATATCTTAAAACAAACAGAGCAGATACAAAGCCAGGAAATAGAAAAATATTAAATCCAAATAACCTGTGACTCTGGGTATGCAAACTTCAATTGTGAATTTGCTGCTGCCCACCTCTTCAAAAGCCTCCAAGTTCTGTCTAATGTGTTTTTATCCATGATAAAACCTCTGATTATATAGAAATTCGCAGCCCTAAAATAACCCTCTCGCCAACAGCAAAGTCCTCCCACCAAGAGCAAAAATTTGGCACCAAATAACCAACACGGCCAGTTTTCATTGAGTTTTTATCTAAATTTGAGAACTAACTACATGGCGTTGGCTAAGAACAACCAGTTTTCCTCTATTCTTGGGCTGTCATACTGGTGAAATCAACCATGACCTCTTCGCACTTCGACTTTTGACGGACTTCGAATGTGGCATGCCCTCAAAACCTCGTCTTTCCCCGACTTTGACTTTGACAAACTTCAACATGCCCTCAAAACCTAGTCTTCCTAAACCAGTTAAACCATTTGAGCAGCGAGTTTCAAAGTCAGGTTTCATACCAACATTTTTGATGAAATCAACGCATGCCAATGCAAATGTTCGACTTCGACTTAGATTCAGAAGCCCGTCTCCCTGAACCATGGGCATGCCAATGTTCGACATCGACTTAGTTTTAGAAGCCCGTCTCCCTGAACCAGTCGAACAGCGAGTCTGAAATAAACCATTTGACTTGCTTCCACTTTTGTTCTTTGGAGAATCAGTTATCACAAAAGCAAAATTCTACATAATCATTATAAAGGAATTTTTCATTTTATTTGTCTTAACTCACCTCAAATAAAAAATACACTCTTTATTTCATTTTATGGAATACTATAAAAATGATGATATATGCCAAACATACCACCAAATTTATTATTATTATTATAAAGTAAATATTTTTTTTACTTTCCATTATTAATATTTGTTTTCTTAAATATAAAAATTAAATATATTTATTAAACCAATAATCATAAAGCATTGATAATATAATATTTTTCATTGATATTATTATTAAAATTATATAAATAAAATAATAAACCATAGATAATAATATGAATTACAACTTCTTTAACTTTCCTATAAAGTCTCTTTCTCAATTGCCTATAAAAAATATATGTATTAATATCAATATCCCTTGCAATATTCATGTAAATAGTGAAGTATTTTATTGTTAGAGCAAAGGTAGAATTAAATCAATTTCAATAATTTGGGGAAGAGTATTATAATTCTATGATTTTTTCATGGACATTCCTTGCAATGATCGCAAGAGGTTTGCATTGCATATCATTAAGTGTGAAAGTCAAAGAGGTTTATTTTTCGTTGAGAAAATAGTGAAAATGATTTTATAACATTTTTCTTAGATTTTAATTTGTTATCTCAATGACTTAAAAGAAAAAAAAATATGTATTTATAACTAATATGTATTTATCGATTAAAAAGATGGAGCGATTATGGTTAATATTTTTTTAATGAAATAAAGGCATTAGTTCGACTTAATTCCAATTTTGTTGTGGACACTCCTTGATTAAAGAGGTGGATTACTATCTGGTCAAATGCATGTGTGTGATTGAATAAAGTGGGAGGGAATAAAGTGAGAGTATCAAAATCAAGTCACATTAATTTTCGCTTAATATTTTCATCAAAAATGGTTGGTATATTATAATATCAATTCTCAATTAATATCTCCATTAAAAATGGTTGGTTTATTTCTTTTTATCATATACTATTTGGCAAAGAGTTAGACATTGACTTAATCAATAAGTGAACGAATCTTGTTAAAAAGAGATTTATTTTAAAATTTTATTATATCATTCTAAGTTGTTAAATAAATGGATAGCTTTAAATGTATGACCCACTTTTTGAATGCCGCATGCCTATTTTCACTTTTCGAATGCGGCATGCCAATGTTCGACTTACTTTCAAAACCCCGTCTTCCAGTCGAACAACGAGTTTTCAAAGTCGGTATTTTTTATAAAATCAACGCAGGACTTACTCGTGCCTATTTCCACTTTTCGAATGCGGCATGCCTACTTCCACTTTTCGAATGCGACATGCCATTTTTACAAAGGTTAAATTTTTTTTTTTTAAATAATTAAAATATTAATATTAATATTAGTCTTTATTATTTTAATTATTAATTAAATATAAAATCACATTATATTTAAAATTTAATTTTATATAATATAATGAGAACAAATAAAATATAAATATTGATAATTAATATTTTAATAAATTCAATAAAATATAAATATTGATATTTTTTATTTTAATAAATTAATAAAGGTTCATATCAAATAATATATATATTTTAAATTGGTGTCACACAATATATGTATGTTAACCATATTATAAATAAATTATATATGTGTGTGAGGTTTGAGTAGGTTTAATGGTTAAGGGTATGTGTTTCCTCCTAAGAGGTCATAGGTTCAAAACCAGAGGGGGTAGAGTATGTATGTATTCATAAACTTAGCAGTCAAATCGCTATGCAGAGGTGGATCCCTTGTCCCACAAACAAGGGGGTCTCATACACCAATTTGGTGTTTGGCTTGGTCGATCTGACCTAAAAATTAGATTATTATTATTATTATTATTATAACAAAGATTCATGCACTCTCCAATGGGAGTGATGTTTGAGCAACGTCACATGGAAGGCGTCTCGCATGAGTAAATACAAGTGGAGCGATGATGAGTGAGTGTCACACCCTCAAGTTAGTGTTGCGACGACCGAGTGGTGGGGGCGCGATGGGTGCCCAACTCGGGTATAATGTGCGACAGAAATGTGCAATATTGGGCACGCCATATTGGAAAATGCCCACCTTGGGTGCGTCGTGTAGCGGTGGGCAGAGTCGTGTGATTTGGCAGACATGATGAGAGACAACGTCAAATGGGTGTGTGCCCCATAGCGGGCAGACGATTCAAAGGCGTCAGGCGAAGTCGTGTTGGTGAGCGTGTTTGGTGTTACAGGAGCATTGTGTAGTGATTGGGCGAGCTGGGCAGGACAGGGTGCGGGCGGCCAATCGACAGTCGTTGGGGCGGATCAGGAACTCATGGTGGCAAGGGGAATCATGGGTATAATATTGATCGCTTTGAGGTAAATGAGGGGTAGGGTATCCAGCATTAATGTTTCTTGGAGAACTGTCATCCAGTACTTATCAAAAACCTAATGGAAAGAGTATTGGACACAACTGAGAGAATTCTAACAGTACTGCAGATGGATTCAGAGAATCTTGTATAAGTGAAATGTAACACTTCGATATCAAAATTGCAATTTTCCATTTATGGCATGACACAATTAAAAATTATTCACATAAATGAATAATTCATATACTTGTAGTACTAGTCATATTTTTATTCTTGTACTATAATATTAGTGATTTAAATTAATCATTATTAATTTAGTCATATATTTTAATCCTAGGCTAAATTAGTCATTTAAGTTAGTCGCTTTTAGTTTAGTCACTTATTATCTAGTCATATATTTTATCCTTAGAATAAATTAGTCATTTAAGTTAGTCGTTTTTAGTTTAGTCACTTATTATATAGTCGTATATTTTATTCCTAGACTAAATTAGTCATTTAAGTTAGTCATTTTTAGTTCGGTTACTTAAAATTGCTCAAATTTAGTAGTAATTCACTTGAAATAATAGTGGTGACTAACTTTTTTAGTCACCTGGTCATTAATTTCAGCATTTTTTACTAGTGAAGGTCTGAAATTTAGTCTTGTGGTATCCCTTTGAGTCTTCTTTACAATCCCGCAAGTCAGACCGAGTTTAGATTCTTCAAGAAATATTTATTCCCATTCTCTCACGACGACCTTATTATCGAATGGTTCAGTAGAGCAAACTTGTATGGAGTGACACGTGTCACTGTTTCTACCTTCAGACCTCAAAATGTTACACAAAAAACTAAAGTCTGTGAAATTTCATCCACTTTTTACGAAATTCAAATCTGATGTTTAGAGAGAAAGTTATGATGATTTTCCATAGGTCGCCTATTTGAGATTGAATTTTGGACCCTGCAAAAACCCTATCTTCCTTGAATCATATGTTTGAAAATATAGCGAACCAAGATTTGAAATTCATACACAAATTCCACAATTATTTTGAATTTAAGTGGTTACAATTTTAGCTTTTGAATCCTCGTAGTAAAAAATTATAGAGAAAATTCCAAGATGACTTGTCTAAAGAAGCGAAACCCTAGAATCCAAAGCTCTGATACCAAATGTTATGCAACCAGCTCAAAAAATAGAAGAAAAGATAGACCAACAACTTAAAAATTAGCCTCTTCAAGGGGGAAACCTCATTTACATTACATAAATGAACATTTCTTGGATGATACAAATAATAAGACCTCCTTGGAATATATAGGAGTCTAAGGGGTCACAATATAATCAAAGCCTACATAATAATAATAATGTAAGGGAACAATAATAACAACATGAGGGATACATGGGCACAACAATAACGATAGGGGGATACACTAAAAATAACAATAAGGGGAATGCACTAGTATTATAGGGACCAAACATGCCTCTTCTAACTAACATGTCTTCATTAATATCTTCTTGGCCCCATACTTTGTTTCTAGTTGCATTTTGGGTCAGTGGATGAGATGAAATAATACCCAGGAAGGTTTTTATTAAAAGAATTGTAGGTAACGAACCCTAGACAATTTCCATGTTTTTATTGAATGCACAAAATGTTTGGGCCCTAAATATAAGGGGCCTTTTATTTTATAACTTCATGAAAGCAAGGTCAAGGGAGAGGGCACAATTATGCTTGTGCATTGACCCTTAGTTCACCAATACTGAAATTTACCCCTTTGTTTTCTATTTCATCAACTTCTTTGATGTTTACTCTGAGAACATTCTATACTTTGATAGAGAGAAACATGGATAAAATATCTTTGATCTTTTTCAAGATATGCTTCAACCGATTACCGTGAGGAAGGTAATTGACCAGTTTATGATGAGTAAGAAGCTTAGAGTCTCCATCAACTATCATAAAAGTAATATTGTGATATTTTGCTAACATTAATCCTGAAAACAATATATATACTTCTGCTTGATTGTTTGAAAGTGATCCCATACCCCAAACATAAGATAATTGTATATTTCCTCTAAGAAAAAAATAACTCGCAACTCTTACTGCCCCTAATAATTTTAAACTAATTTAATTAAAAATACAATTTTAAAAAAATATTATTAAATGTTCATACCTCTTTATTAATTTTATCATTGCAGAAAATGTTTTCCCAATAAAAAAATAATAATAAAACGAATCCGTTCCCTTATAAATGTGATCAAGGCACACGATAGTCGTAAATTTGAATTCTTTTACTTAATTTATATATTTTTCCAAAAGATACCCTACCGATTTTAATTAACTCATAAAAAATGAAATGTTAACCGATGTGCATTTCTTGTGCAGATGAGGCCATCACATATCCCACATTCATGTACATTTTCTCACAAACATTTCTATTCATATAATCCTAACACATTCTCACTTTAATTGCACCTTTGAACCTATATTTTTAAACTAAACTATTTAGTATAATAGTGCATTAATGAAAATCTTGAAACCTTGGATCTCAAGCCATTAGGCATCTCTTTTCCATGGTTTCAAGTAAAATATAAGGGAATTGCTTTTTAAGTAGTTCACCCTAAAGAACATAGTTGCTAACAAATTCATGAGTATAATTTTATTGGTCATATATCATATAGAATAGGGTTTATGTGTTAAATTGGTCTTAGTTTACTTAATGATTGTAGGCATAATATGATAGGGTTTATGTGTTAAATTGGTCTTAGTTTACTTAATGATTGTAGGCATAAGTTTTTGTGGAGTAATACAAGATATCCATGTGCTCTTCTCTTAGATGTATATTGGTTTGCGTTCTTCATTATAATAAATGGTTTATTTTAGTAATTATGGTTTATTTTATTTGAATTGTAATGTGTGTCTTTAAAGATCTAATAATTTGAAATAAGATTTTTTTTTTTTCATTTTTATGGATTAACACATTAAAAATTGAAAATATTTTCAAATTGTATTTTTAAATATTTATGCACACTATGCACTTATATATATATATATATATAGAGAGAGAATCTTATTATTTATTGGGATTGTAAACTTGATACATTCTTGAGGAAGTTTCCTAAGGCTAGAATTCAGGATATGATGTTGTTAGTTGAATGAGTGGTAAATTTAGTTGGGTGGTTTGAGGAGTAGAGGAAGGAAACCAACTTAAATATCTATCTAAGGACAAATTCTACAAACTCTGAGATACACTTCTTGCTAATTTTGAAGTTTATTTATGTAAATTCTTATCTATATATGATGTTGAAGAAAAAAAGGACATGCTCACAACATGTGTTAAGATATAAGTAAATGTACCATTTAGACAGTAAAAGTACATATGCAAGGAAATGATTGACTTGGTTTTCTTTTATATCAAATGAGTAAAATTTCAGTCTTAGAGCCCCAATGTAAGGAGCCTCATACTATGCATTGTTTTCCCTCAATGAGATGAATTAGTATCAATATCTAGTATGTGAGAGTCTCATGTGCATATTAGCATTAGTATCTAGTGTATGATAATATCTTGTGCATATAAGTGTGTGTGTGTGTGTGTGTGCATAAATTGCTAAGAAGTAATAGATTTGCGGCTAACTTGCCAAAAAAGAGAAAAGAGAGGAGAGGAATGAACTCAACTAACCAATAAAAAAGTTGACTAGAGAGGGTTGATATGACTAGTTCAAAGTCCAGTCAACAAAGTGAGATGAAATAAAATAGGGAGGGTTGAATAGGTAATGACTACATAATGATTCAACTAGAAAAATGGAAATCAACCAATCTTGCAAAGCGATTCAACCTAGGAAGTGCAAGTTGTCAATTGAAAGGGAGAATCTATCAAAAACCAATTTGATAGCCCATGGAGAGAAGGAAAGCATGCATAGGTTGTGTACGGTGTATGTAACCACCATACAACTACATATGGCCCCACCTCTACAAACAATTCACCATGCGGCTTGTGAAAAGAAACCTACAACCTATGGGAGGGAAAAAACTTCGACATATATAAATTTGACCAAGTCAGAGTTAAATAGAATATTATTGAGAAGAATCAACTAGGTTGTGAGTTAAATCACCCTAGGCATAAAATATATAGTCCAAAAGGTACATGCAGTGGTGGGGAAGAAAAATAGATTGTATATAGATATAATAATCACCAAACCTATAGGATATAATTAGAAAATCCACAATATAATAGCAACATTCAATTGATAACAACTACGAATCTCCAATTTAGAAAGAAATGGATGGAGACTATTCCAGAGTTGTTGGAATTCATAAAAAATGGTATTCTAAATCCAAATAATAAAAAATGAAGTGGGAATTATTATATATGACCATTAATCCAAATAAGAACAACATCTCACACATAGGAATTACTCCATAACCAAATCCTAATGTACACAATGTTTACCTCAGAAACTCAAATGGGGATACCAACTTTAAATGGCGCTAAATTTCTTCATTTTGGAAACCTCTAATATATAGCTTTCATGTCTCTCTATGAATATTTCTCTCTTGTCCAAAGGACCTTGTGGAATGAAAGTGGAGGAAGAAATAGGGAGATATGGGGACAAGGGAGGCCAAAAACCATGACCCTTCATTTCTCCTTCCCCACCTTTCTCTCCTATAATATATTTATTTTATTTTATTTTATTTTTCCCTTCTCACTCTCATTTTACTTATTCAACTTTACATTTACATTGATTTAAATAGTTTTCTTAACATTCATTAATTATAGAATTACATTATAGGTATTGAGTCTTACACTCATTCACTAGTTTGGATCAAATTTTGATCATTCACTATTCTCCAATGGGCATGAAAAGGTAGTTTCAAATTAAAATTCTTTGTTTCTAAACCAATTACCTCACTGTTACACAGTAATTTGTCACCGTCCCTACCATTCCCTGTCCCGCACAATGGAGGACCCATTATGTGACCTGTGAACACTGTCATGCCTTGAAAACATCATCAATGCATCCCTCTGAGTATGAGCTTCATTTCCCCTTCAGACATCTCCTTGCAAAATCCATGAAAAACAGCTCTTTTTGCATTGGCGCGGGTAGACAGTTCAGTGCTCGCGCCAATCAGGGAAATCCTGTAAAGAGGTCGCGCCACTTGGCGCTCTGTCATAGAGCAGCAATCGCGCCACCCATTTTAGGGACTGATTTTTAAATATGGATGGCGGAAGTTGAGTTCAAACAAACTCACAACCATTGCCTATCTTGAGTTGGGAGGTTTGGCTGCGGGAATTCTATGGAAGGGAAGTAGTTTTGCCACCTTCTATGGAACCTTCCTTGTTGATAGGGCCAATCCCATAATAATATGGATCCCAACTCCCTCCTTCCCCATCTATAAAAGCTTGCTCAGATCCATGGCAAGCTAGTCTTGAAGTGCTGAAGCTTTGCATCTCCCTATTCCCAAGTGCCTTTGTGCCGTAAAGAATCCCTTCTTTCCCTTAAGGCCCATTCAAGCGAGGAGACCATTGTTACGAGACTCTGGAGAGGTTTCCCTTTCCTTGGCGAGCTTTGCGAGACGTGGACAACCGGAGACCCGTTCGAAGGAAGTCGCGACGTCAGAACTTGGTTGTAACTTCTATTCGTTTATCACTTTAATAGATGACTATGATTATGGTTCCACTCCTTTTTCTATCATGTTAATGCGAGTAATATCTTTTCTGACCGATGTTTAGTTACGTATGCTGGTTCCTATGCATGTATCTGTTCGTTTCTTCTGTGTGCAGGTGTTCATCCACGGAGATCGTGGAAGGATTTTGATCTGCCAGGGCTGAAGGACGGGGACATCTCTTCTTCAGATCTAGCGTTGGAATCCAGGTAGGCTCTTATCCCAAGTCTTTCATTTCGTAACTAGGAGCTTGCGTCATAGCATTGTTTGTTTGTTGCTAGACCCCTGCTGGGCTAGTAGGGATCGCCTCTGTCCGCAGAGGGGATTTACCTCCTCAACAAATTGGCGACCCCGCTGGGGATCGTCCGGTTTTCCTTGTCCCGTTTATGATTGGTTCGCTTTGATTGTTTCTCCTTGCTTGATGAACCTTCTGGGTTGACTTTCCTCACTATTTTACTGCCTGCTTAGCTTGTATCGGGGTCTCGTTTTCGTGATATCACTTTATTTTTTATTGAACTCAGATCATGCGTTTTAACTCGAAACACACCACTTTGCGCTATTATTTACTCTGCCTCACGTTGAATCTGCCACCACTTGTCACAGTTTTCAAGGCCATGGGCAAACACATGCTTATCCTCCTCACTGTGACTTTTTAGTTTTCTGCGTTTTTTTGGCTTTTCTGTTGGCTATTTTTCCTGATTCTATTTCACTGAGTGTGTTGGAGTCTTGTTTGACTGGAATTCACTGCTGTCCTTTGGTTGTTTGCCTCTGTCTATCGATTTCACGATTTGAGCCCTAGGGCATCTAGTGGCTTAGTGAATCGAGCCCTCCATTGGGAGTTTTGGTGTTCTGATTGTCCTGTTAACTTGTTGATTGATTCTCCACGCTCTCTTTACAGTCTTTGATTGTTTTGCTGCGTCTTTTGAGTGATTGTTCATTCCTTCATTCAGAATTCGTTTGCCTTGCTTTGGACCTAGATCACACGGTCCATCGGAAGTTTTCAAGTCTTTCTTTGCTTTGAAGGACTTTGGGTCGATTTAGAGATTTGGTTGCTTGCTTCGTTGAGTGAATGTTGTTTGCTTCGCTCTCTTAGATATCATTTCTCAAATTGTTCCTTTTGTTTTCAGTGCACATTAGCCATTAAACATTGAAAATCAAAAAAAAAAATAATCTCTTTTGCTTTTGTTAAATTAGTGCAAATTGTGATCTTTTCCATATTGCTAGTGATTAGTGTTTGAATGAAAAGTGTGCAATTGCATTAGTTGCATTAGAGATATTCTTGTTTGTATTCCGTTCATTTTGTTTGTATAAAATCTCTCAACTCTCATTTAACTAGTTTTCATCGAACGAAATGTTGCACCGTGGCATATAGCTTGCATTTAGGAGACACTACATACGATAGGGCCTGGAAATTGAAACTTAATTGAAGATCAACTGTAAAATTCATTCAATTAACCTAAGGCAACATTGGAACTTAACGCAACATATTTAGAAGGTCTAGGCTAGAGACGTGTTCCGGCGTCATTAAACCTAGCAGCTGTCGTTCGCCTATTGGCTTTAGACAGCGCTAGTACGGACTTGCGCTCCCCGTACCGTCGCGTATATAAAGGGAGACCCCTATAGGTTTTCAATCCTTTATCCACAGGAAGCCGAGTCTGCCGCCTTTTACTCGTGATACACCGAACACAGCATTCGGGGAGACTACCTGCACGTACGGAAAGTCCTTGGTCGATTTCTGTTTCATTTTTGAAACCAAGGTGTATATTGCAGTTCACGGATATTTGGTACACCCTTTGTGCCTAGTTTTTCTTGAGCAGTCATTTGGTCTTTTCTGACTCCCTAAACTTGAAAAGACCGTCAAGCGCTTGTCCTTTCACGCTTGTATCAACTCTGAAAGAGATAGAGTCATCTTTTTATCGTTTCTCGACTCTTAAAACATGAAACGGTAGAATTTGTTTATTTTCCAATATGGTAAAATCAATCTCCCACGATAACACACCCATTTAGATATTGCTTGTGACTGTTTGATCGTGTGTCTTAACTCGTTTTCAGCCCGTGTGTGTGTGTGCTCTCTTCTTCTAGTCTTTTGTCATGGTGGCGGAACCCTCGGTTTCGTCTACTGGTAGTCCTTACACGGACGATTCTTCAAAGGCTTCTGAGCCTTCTGTTGAACCACAGCAGCCTGTTGTTTCTGAGTTCCCTGACGGGGGACCGGTCCTCGCTGAGCAACCCTTTGGAGAACCAGTTGAGTTCAACTGGCCCTTTTCGGACCCTGTGTCTGAATTGAGATTAGGAGCTGATTTCCTTTCTCTTACATCGGGTTCACCGTTTATTGCTGCTGTTTTTCCTCCTAGTCCTCGCCGTCTTCTGCGTGATTTAATGGCAGGATCAACCATGAGTGATTCTGGTGAGGAAATTCCCGGGTCTGATGACTATCAGCGCATCCCTCGTAGATTGTTTGAGGGAGACGAGTCTGAGCTGGCTACCACATCGTCAGCTGGTCCTTCTTTGCCACAGGGATACAGATCTCTGGGTCAGATTATCTCAGCTGCCGCCTCTATGGGAATATCATCTCCTGCTTCGAGGCCAGCTGCCACTACACCCGGGGTGTCTCCTTCGACGCCCGTCACTTCTGTTCCCGTGCGGCCCACTGTTTGTGTGGCTGCCTCTTCTGCTGTTGTCTCAGCATCTGCTACTAGATCTGGGCCAACTCCCGAAGACATTTATCTAGCTACTGCTATACCGGAGAATATTTCTCCGGAGGAGTATCGGTTGTTTTTGCAACAGCCGAACGCCGGGGCTGGACAAATCCCCCAAGATCCTTACCGATCTTTCTTTTCGCACTATGCACAAGACGGCACTCCCGTGTATGGTTTCCCGGGTCAGCTTGATGAGCATGGGGACATTTTGCGTCTTCCTGCTCCTGAGGCTTATCTTTATGTTCAAGGTTTACCGTACAACCAGGCTCAGAACTTGCAGGCACAACCTTTTCAAGGCCAACCTGCAGGCCAACCTGGCTATCAGTACGACCCGCAGGGACAGCCCAATCAAGGCTACTCTGCGGGCCAGCAAGGGCCATTCTACAATCCGCAAGGACCGTATTATAACCCTGCTGGTCAACCTGCTCAGCCTCAGCCGGGGTATCAACAGGGACCGGACTATGGTCCTGGGGGGCAAATCCAGCCTTCTTTACTGATGCAACCGCAGTATCCTGTTGTCTCTAACGTTGCATATCAGCCATGACCACTTTATGGTTCTGCTTCAGGTCAAACTGGTTTCCAGCAAGCACCTGGTCCTGTTCCACCACCAGGCCAACCGGGTCATCCGGTACAACCTGGTGTCCCGCCTCTAGGCCAACCAGCTTATTCGGTACAACCTGGGGCTCACTTACAACCAGGTCAGCCTGCGCAACCAGCGCCGCCTGTCTATCCGGGCCAACCTGTTCATTCAGGGCCGTCTCATCTCAGCTAACCCGTTCATCTCGTAGTCAGCTCTCACTCGGCCAACCCGTTCCATTCAGTAACCTCCTCATTCTGCTCACTCTCCGCCAAGAAATTCTGCCATTCCATGCCGCGTGTCTAAATCATCACTCATACTTACGTACCAGGCTCCGCAGGGTTCCACTTATCAGCAGTCTACTCATCCTCATAGTGGTTATTATCCTCATGGTCAGTCTCAACCGAACTATAACCACTCTGGAGGCTCTCAGTATCCTCCTCCTCCACCCGGTTCTACCTACGCTCAGCAGCCAAATCCAAACGCTGCTTATACAGGGCAGACACCTAATCAGGGCCCGAACCCCGGTTATCAAGCCCCACACAATGGTTACCAAAGAACTAAACTACCGTCATACGAATTATGCCCCTCACTGCCGAATCCCACGACGAAACCCATAAAGGTGGATATCTACAAATCCATCGTGGAGAATAAGAATGGACTGGTTTGGACTGCATGGAATGACCCTTCCTGCTGCTGCCCCTGTTGCCTGGATTCTACGGATGCCTTAAAGTTATCTAACATCCGAAGTGGACCATATTGGCTCCTGTCATCCCGCTCCTTTAGAGATTGTCCTGTCGAGGGCAATTCACAGACTCTGAAAAGATGTGACACTGACTACCTCTGCAGCCTGCTGACCCCTTGACTGACATCTGCTCACCTGTCACAGGGACACAGAGCTGCCTTTAAGGGAAGCAGAGTTGTCCTGTATTTTCAGATTTCAACTCAGTGACAGAAGCCTCACGGAGCTGTGCTGTCAGTCTGTGAGGAGACCGGGATGACTTCCTGCCTTCCTCAGCAGACTCACACTTACATTCTTAGACCATGACCCTATGAAGGGGCGCGCTGCTGCTCATTCATCAAGTTTCACATACCTGATCAGATTTTGACTCACTGGTTCACAACCTCCTTTGTGAATAAAATCGCTCAAGATATCGCGATGGGAGCGTGTGTGACGGAGGAACAAGCTATCGCGCGTGCCCAGTACCTGGATCTTGTTTATTCGCAATCTGGCACGCTTTATGACATCCTGCCTGATGCTCCACGGCCCGGAGCCAAAAAGACCCCGCCTACCCCTACGGTGGATGGCGTCATTGGTTCCGTCTCTCAAAATTTGAAGAAGTCTTCGAATGGGAAGCAGAAGGCTAATTCTTCCAACAATACCTCTGCTAATCCCACCTCATCCGATTCTGGTAAATCCGCGGAGGTAAATGCTGTTCAGGCCAATCCTGCAGACAAATCCTCCAAGGGGAAGAAGAAGGGCAAAGGCAAATCAAAATCTGATGCCCCAAAACCGGAATCTAAAACTCGAACCGAGGATGGCTCCCAACGTAAGCCGAAATTCCCCTGCCTCATCTGTGAAGGTGACCATTACACTAAGGATTGTCCACGACGATCCGAAATCAGTCAACTTCTTAAAGGCTCAAAGGGAACTCCGGCTGTTTTAAAAGAGCCATTTCCATCTCAGCAGACCCAGATGGTCGAACAAGGTTCATCATCCGCACCGTTTGGGTCTCAGGTTTTCATGATGAAAACTAATGCACCTATCACTATTGCTACTAGATCGAAGGATTACAATAGTCAGCAGCAGGCACCCGGGAAGGCAGTTGCGGATGGACCGCCTCCCCCACCTGTTTCTGGTCCGTTGGAAATCGAGAAGCCGACTCTCGAACCCATTGTGAAGCCACCTCCCAAGGGTGTTCTTCGAAGATCCTCTTATAATCCAAATGCTCGTGCCGCTCAACATTATAGCATCGTTGAGGATCTGGCACAGGCGCCATGTGCCATGTCTGCACTTGAGGTTCTTCAAATTTGTCCTTCACAACGGAAGGCTTTACTGTCTGCCATCGGTGGTATTGATCCCGCCGACTCGAGCCTTCTCACCTTTGATCTGGAGAATTTTACTCCCCGGCTTCCACATCAAATCGCTTTGGTTATTCAAGTCGGGATTAACGGTCTGAACGTTCAGAGAGCCGTCGTAGATGAGGGTGCATCTACTTGTGTTATGTCCTCCGCTTGTTGGAAGGCCATCGGCTCTCCAACCTTATCGTCATCTCCCAATGCCCTTGAGGCATTTGATGGTCGTGAATCTAAACCCCTGGGAGTTCTCGAGAGTCTGGCGATTACATTACAGGGAAAAACTGTCAACGTGGAAGTAGAAGTGGTTGACGCCAAACTCAACTACAATATACTTCTTGGCCGCAGCTGGACCCATGCCATGCTCTGCGTGCCGTCTACCGTCTTTCGATTTATCAAGTTCCCTCACGAGGGCAAGAGTGTCACGGTAGATCAGTTGTCATTTTTTACCTCTAGCTCTGAGAACAACGTGCCGTATGTGGATCAAATTCCGAATCCCCCAGACAGCATAGGACCTGGTCTCTTCAAAGACCCAGTCCTCATGGGTATTTTCCCTGCACCGCCACCGAATACCGCTCAAGTTAACATGTTGTCCAGGACTGATGACCCCTGGCTCATTCCTACACCTGAGCAGGTATATGAGTTTGGAGAATCCATGCCTTTAACGCCAGTAGAGATCAGCTACTGTGAGATTTTTGCCGCATCGGACCCTCCACCTCCTCAGCATGCTCCGATGAGCATGGCTCTCGACGTCTACTCGCAATCCCCCTGGCTTGGTCGGGCTGATTCACCTAATCCTCTCAGAGAGACTTTTCCTTCAGATGAGGCGATCATTGAAACTATGTCTCTGGAGGAGCTACCCTGGGGCGATGGGCATCATCGTTCCTCGTTTATGCCTAGCTTGGGGGCAATGACTGACTGTCTAGAGCGCTATGCTACTCAGGTTCCTTCCCCTCCTCTTCAAACACCGATCTTGATGCACGAGGTCTTTTCGGAGGGTAATCTGAGTAACATTACTCAAACTATTCCAATCGACATCTCTGTTAAACCGGGGATTGTTGAGAACATTCATGTGGGTGTGACTTGTTCTCCCGAGGAGATTCAAGTCTATACTGAGCTTTTCAAAGAATTCAGAGATGTTTTCGCATGGTCCTACGAGGAAATGCCGGGAATTGATCCTAGTATTGTTGTGCACGAGATTCCAACCTATCCAGGTGCGAAACCCGTGCGCCAACGCTTGCGTCCCATGCATCCTCGGAAAGCCGCCGCTATCAAGGCAGAGGTTGAAAAACTTCTGAACGCCGGGTTTATTTATCCTATTCCCCTTACAGAATGGGTGTCCAATATCGTCCCTGTCGATAAAAAGCAGGGTACCATTCGAGTCTGTGTAGATTATCGCGATATCAATCGCGCCTGTCCTAAGGATAATTATCCCACTTCGTTTATCGATCGGATTATCGACGATTGCGCCGGGAGTGAGATCTATTCCTTAATGGATGGTTTCTCAGGTTACAACCAGATTAACATTGCACCTGAGGATCAACATAAGACCACATTCATCTGTCCGTGGGGCACTTTTGCATATAAAAAACTCCCGTTCGGCCTAAAGAACACTGGCGCCACGTTTCAGCGTGCGATGTCATATGCCTTTCATGATATTCGCCATATTGTCCAGCCTTATCTGGACGACTTGCCTGCCCATTCGGGTAAGCGAGAGGATCATCCTGAACATCTTCGCCAGATATTTCTTCGCTGTAGACGCTACAACATTAGGCTCAATCCTCATAAGTGCGTCTTCTGCGTCGATTCTGGCCGTCTTTTAGGCTTTATAGTCTCGGAAGACGGAATTCGCCTCGACCCTCTGAAAGTTGAGGCCATTATAAATCTCCCGTCACCCTCCTCCCTTTATCAGTTGCAGAGTCTGCAAGGGAAAGCGAATTTTCTTAGACGCTTCATCCCGAATTACGCCGAGGTGGCCAAAGGATTCACTCGTTTGTTAAAGCAGAATGTTCCCTTTCATTGGGACGAAATCGCTCAAGAATCCTTTGAGAATCTGAAGACATTGCTCGTCAATGCTCCGTTGCTTCGTCCTCCGGACTACCACCGCGACTTTACTTTGTATCTAGCCGCCGCATTAAGCACCATCGCCATGGTCTTGGTGCAGGATGACGAGAACGGTGATGAACATGTTGTTTATTACCTCTCTCGAAACCTTCTCGACCCGGAAACGCGTTACGCACATGTTGAGAAGTTGGCCTTAGCAGCCGTACACGCTGTACAGCGCTTTCGCCATTACATCCTTTTGCGCACGATAACAGTGGTTTCAGACTGCAACCCCATGACATATATTCTTTCTAGACAATTGCTGGGAGGCAAGTACTCCAAATGGATCGTCATCCTGCAGGAGTTTGATTTGGAGTTCACCACTGCCAAGTCAACTAAATCACTGGTCTTCGCGGATTTGATATGTTCTCTCCCTACAGACTCTCTTCCTGAACACTCTGAAGATCATATACCGGACGAAACGCTATTTCTTATCGATACTCGTGATCCTTGGTACGGGGACATCATAGTGTATCTTCAGACCGCGACATTCCGGTCTGAGTTGGATAAAGCTGCACGCCGTCGGATTCGGCACCAGTCCCAACCCTACCGCATAGTAGGAGATACCCTATATCGTATTGGAGTAGATTCGGTGCTCCGACGATGCCTTACCTTGGACGAGGCTGAGAAAGTCTTGAATGACTGCCACAGTGGCGCCTGTGGCGGACACATGTCCGGATATGCCACTGCCCAGAAGATTCTGAGGGCAGGTTATTTCTAGCCTTCTATATTCAAGGATTGTATCACTGCAGTCCGAAAATGTCATCCATGCCAGATTTTTCAGCGCAAGATGCGCGCGCCGCCGTTGCCTTTGCATCCCGTTATTACCGTCGGCCCTTTCGCGAAATGGGGCGTGGATTTTATGACGTGTAACCCTCACTCGGCCGGGGGGCATGCGTATATCATTGTCGCCGTCGACTACTTCATTAAGTGGGCCGAGGCGATGCCTACACTAGCTGCTGACGGAAGAACGGCTGCTTCATTTTTATTCAACCATGTTATTGCACGATTCGGGGTCCCTCAAGCTATCGTCACCGATCACGGTACTCATTTCCGTGATTACATGATGGCGGAGCTGACAGTTGCGTTGGGTTTGCGTCACGACAGCTCAACGCCATACTACCCTCAAGCAAACGGTCAGGTTGAAGCGGTGAACAAGGTTTTGGTCACTATGCTTCAACGAACGGTTGGGATTCATAAATCCAGTTGGCATCTCCAACTGTTCTCAGCTCTCTGGGCGTACCGAACATCTGCTAAAAGTGCAACCGGATTCACACCATTCCAACTGGTGTACGGTCTGAAAGCTACTTTGCCGGTTGAATGTGAAATTCCTTCGCTCAAATTAGCTGTGGAGCTCTTACCGGATACTTCTCCTGAGGAAGAGCGTCTTCTGTATCTCGAACGGTTGGATGAAACTCGTCGTCTAGCTGCTTTGATTATCGAAGCACAAAAGAAGAGGGTCAAATCTCATTTTGATCAATCTGTTTATCCCCGTTCTTTCATTGAAGGAGACCTAGTCCTCTTGTACGATCAGGCACATGATAAGCTTGGTGCCGGTAAACTCCAGCCCATGTGGCACGGTCCCTACATAGTAAAACGTGTTTTGAAAAATGGGGCCTACGAGCTTATAGACTACGAAGGAATTCCATTGGCGCAGCCCAGAAATGGGCTGTACCTTAAGAAGTACTACGCCTAAAATGATTTTTGGTGTGGTGTGTGTACATAGGTGTGTGATTGTCATTTTTGTGCATGGTGTGGTGTGCTTTGTAAACATCTTTCTGCTGATCGGGTCTTCCTGGTTGTGCAGATGTCTTTTCATCCATTTGTTGGTTTCGCGGACGGTGCCTCCCGCAGTACCAGGAATCTGTCTTCTGCAGCCTGGGTAATCTATGATCCTGCTGGTGAGTTGATCGACATGCAAGGTGTGTGTTTAGGACGTACCACGAACAATATCGCGGAATATAGCGCCATGTTGGAATTATTAACCGAGGTAGTAAACCTTGGTATCCGTGAATTGCTCGTGTACCTAGATTCACAGCTTGTAGTGTTGCAGCTGAACGGGCACTATTCGGTAAGAAACCCGTCCATTCTACGATTTTATTTGCGTATTCGATTACTGGAAAAGAATTTTGAATACATTACATATCATCATATACCCAGACATTTGAATACATTGACAGATGCAGTAGCAAATTTGGTGTTAGATAGACATTTGCGCAATTTATAAATCATCATCACATGTAAAGAAGACTCATCCGGAAATAGATATGCATATATATAGATATCGAAATGTTTACATAGAAGTGTGTCACATAAAACTCAAAAAATATACATAATTGTCTTAATACATCTGGAGACACTGTGTCTCTCAAAAAATAGGTGTGGCTAAATCCTAGAGACTAATCAGCATGGTGCTCATGATAGCACGTCACTGCACGCACTAGCCGCCTCAGGATTCGGTGGAGCCGGTTTGGAACTCCCACCATATGGCGCTGGTACTCCATCGGTACATCTGACAGTCGGGCATAGTCTGGGATCCCATGAACGATCCCCTCGAGGTTCTGAACCAGTGCCTCTCCTCCGGTGCCTTCCCCCTGGATCTCAGGGGCGAGTTGTGTCCTCCGGGAGATAGGAGACATCCCGGCTGGTCTCTCAGGTCCTACATATGCATGCATATATAATTGTGTTAAGTCAAGTGTGTATTAACAAAAAAAACATATAAACATAAAATCAAAAATATGAGGTCTTACCCAGCTCTTCATCCCAGTCGTCTCCTTCTGGTAGCGGGAGATCTGGGTCCCCTGTAAAGTCAGTTCCCGAATAGGGCCAATATTCCACAACGATCAGTTGGCGCCGTAGCCACCTAAAGAACTCGGGCTTCCAGGACATCTGTTGCCCGCCTCCAGATCTGGGCATCAGTGCTGCCCAGCGAGCGATTCTCGGCTCTCGTGGTACCGGACTCGCCACATGGGCCTCTTGGCCCTGGAAGGTTGGTATGCGTTCTAGAATGAACGATACCAAGATGGAACCATACCCAAACTGCTTCAGTTTGCCCTGTTTTCACTTTGTGAGCTGCCTTTTCATGTTGATCGTAACGGCTGTTGCCCAATCATACAGTCGGGGACCCATGCATTCTCGGGTGCTGTGAAGGTGAGTTGGAGCCCTTTGTAGCCTCATGCGTGCTCCTCGCGATCCTAAGAGCCCGCGTAATGGTGTCAGCACAATCCCTGCCAGATCCACCAGTGCCAAGATGCATACCTTCTTTACTCCCCGCGTTCCCGTTTGTGCCCCACGCACACCCGCGCCATTACTTCTTCCATCTTTTCCCCCGATGGTCCGCTCCCGCCGCATGGATTGACTTCGCGGGATAATCCAAAGAACGAAATAAATGTCAGCGACCTCCAATTCCAACACCTGGTCTCGTATTCTGAATACTTGGTCATTTTCATCCCAGAGGTTGATCAGATATTGGAGGAGCTCAGGCTGAGCTCGTAAGCATGGTGTGAGGAAGAACTTTTTTAAGCCACAGTCTCTCAGAGCATTCATACATGCTTGGCTTTGCATGGCCTCTTCTTTCTCATCTCCGTGTTCTCGTTCCTTCCATTCGATTGCCATTCTGACTGTTTATCTGCATTCACATGGTCCAAAGCCCCTTATTAGATCTTTTGTGAGCTTCAAAATTCAAGAAATCTGGCATAAATAGTAGAATTTTAGGCGGAAATTTGGGTTCCGCCGCTGGCGCGACTGTTTTGCTGACAGTCGCGCCATGTGGCGCGGGCCCTTTGGTAAAAAGAGCTCAGTGGCGCGGGTCCGTGCCCGATACCCGCGCCACTTGGCCTGGCCCTAAAATTTCAAAAGTGCCCTTACAGAGCTGATTTCTAAGGGGAAATCATTAAAAAATGCATGAAAAGAAAGAGAAAAGGAGCGCCTCTTACCTGTCACAGACGAGACGCTGAATGGTTTCCTGGATTGGTCGCAATCACCGTCAGAAGATTCTGCTCCAAATGGACCACTGTTGCTCTCCACAAGGTAAATAGTAAAAAGTAATTTTATTTTTTACCATTAGACATATTTATAACTTTTCAACGTTAAATGAGCTTTAAAAAGTTATTTTTTGTCAAATATTTGCATGTGTTATGTCGAAAATGGATTTTACGCTTGTTGGGTATGTGCAGCGGCAGGTTTTTGCGACTTAAAAGGTGGAAACGAGTTGTATTTTATACTTTTTCGAACTCGGTAAATACACGAAAAAGTCACTCTGGAGTCATCTTTCAGCTCTTTTCTGACTCTCTAAATATGAAAAGATCGTCGAGGCCCTTGTCGTTTCGATCTCGTTAAAATGGACGCGAATCGACATTCACCCAGTATAAGTTTAACCCTTTTTCGGGCTGGGCTGGATCAATTACGAAAAAGGAATACCCTAGCCTATCGCGACTAGGAGGTTTCCCCGGATATTGTTTTCTACCTTTTCGGATCTGGGGAACTATTTACGAAAAGGGACGTGTGGAGTTTTCTTTTCCGCTATCTTTTCAAACTCTCTAAACATGAAAAGACGCCGAGTTCTTCCTTTGTCAGACTCGTTAAACCCTGATGACATTGGATTCCGTCGAAATGACGTTCTCCGAGTTTCTCCTTCCTAGGACTCGTTAAATGCACTAGGATGGATTCGCCCGAAGGGCGGACTTATATCGCAAGCATATGCTATCCCCTTCAAGCTTGTTATCAAAAATAATTGGGGTACTCGCCATAAATGGTGGGGGAAAAATGGAACCATCGTCGTTGTCGTCGGCAGTATGTCGCTCTTGAACATGGCACTTGTCTGCATTCGTGTCGGGTTGGGGACATCTCATCTCGCTGCTTCACTTTGCTTCCATGGGTTTGGGCAATCTCTTTTGACCTCTCATCTGTTCACTGCCTCGTCGCCATGACCTTTGATCCGTTGATGTCAAATACTGCCAAGTCCATTGTCGTGTCGTTCATATGTTCAAGAGAAGTTGGCCTCTGCAAATATCAACCTTCCTCTGTTTCTCATATGGTCTTAATTCACAACAAAACATTATGTTCCTCTGTCTCGTGTCGATGATGTGGGAATCATTATGGCCCACCTTCGATCAAGGTCACTTCCTGTCGACTTCAACTCATTATCCAGGAAGTTGGTCTATAGACTCCTGATGGTACCTTGGAGCCTGCATGCCTTAATGGCAGGTTCGTCGCATTCGACGTGAGGTTTTCATCATTGGCCTCCGATCGGATGATTCTGCGGGTGTTCGACGTCAGCTCATTTATTCACACGCCGTAGATTGTACCTATAGTACCTTGAGGACCATCGTCATTATTGGTGGTTTCTCTCACGTCTGTTAACAGCTTTCATCATTGGCTGGTAATCAGACGATGTTCTTGCATGTTCGACATCAGCTCACACATTCGCATGCTAGAACTTGTACTTGTTTGGGTCGAGATGGAGTGCAAGACCCTGGATTGTGTCTGTTGTAATCCAGGCTGCGATTGTGGATTATTGTCATTATGTACATGACTCAATGATTGGATGGCTGCGACCATACCCGAGTCTATTTGTTTGATCTTAGTTGGATGGCTGCGCCCATACCCTGGATCCGGATTATAGCATACTCTGTTCGGATGGCTGCGTCCATACCATAGATATACATCATGTACTTGAGATATCAGTTGTATCTTTCTGTGCAGGTTTTCCGACGGCGGGCCTTCAGTTGGACATGTTCTCGTAAAGCATTTCACCCCTCTCTCTCGGGCCTCATGCTTTAGGGGGCATCTGTTACACAGTAATTTGTCACCGTCCCTACCATTCCCCGTCCCGCACAATGGAGGACCCATTATGTGACCTGTGAACACTGTCATGCCTTGAAAACATCATCAATGCATCCCTCCGAGTATGAGCTTCATTTCCCCTTGAGACATCTCCTTGCAAAATCCATGAAAAACAGCTCTTTTTGCATTGGCGCGGGTAGACAGTTCAGTGCTCGCGCCAATCAGGGAAATCCTGTAAAGAGGTCGCGCCACTTGGCGCTCTGTCATAGAGCAGCAATCGCGCCACCCATTTTAGGGACCGTTTTTTAAATATGGATGGCGGAAGTTGAGTTCAAACAAACTCACAACCATTGCCTATCTTGAGTTGGGAGGTTTGGCTGCGGGAGTTCTATGGAAGGGAAGTAGTTTTGCCACCTTCTATGGAACCTTCCTTGTTGATAGGGCCAATCCCATAACAATAGGGATCCCAACTCCCTCCTTCCCCATCTATAAAAGCTTGCTCAGATCCATGGCAAGCTAGTCTTGAAGTGCTGAAGCTTTGCATCTCCCTATTCCCAAGCGCCTTTGTGCTGTAAAGAATCCCTTCTTTCCCTTAAGGCCCATTTAAGCGAGGAGACCATTGTTACGAGACTCTGGAGAGGTTTCCCTTTCCTTGGCGAGCTTTGCGAGACGTGGACAACCGGAGACCCGTTCGAAGGAAGCCGCGACGTCAGAACTTGGTTGTAACTTCTATTCGTTTATCACTTTAATAGATGACTATGATTATGGTTCCACTCCTTTTTCTATCATGTTAATGCGAGTAATATCTTTTCCGACCGATGTTTAGTTACGTATGCTGGTTCCTATGCATGTATCTGTTCGTTTCTTCTGTGTGCAGGTGTTCATCCACGGAGATCGTGGAAGGATTGTGATCTGCTAGGGCTGAAGGACGGGGACATCTTCTTCTTCAGATCTAGCGTTGGAATCTAGGTAGGCTCTTATCCCAAGTCTTTCATTCGTAACTAGGAGCTTGCGTCATAGCATTGTTTGTTTGTTGCTAGACCCCTGCTGGGCTAGTAGGGATCGCCTCTGTCCGCAGAGGGGATTTACCTCCTCAACACTCAC
>JAXQQM020081580.1:0-18483 GCA_034641835.2 Pinus albicaulis
ATTCAAGGATCTAGCCCTCTTGAATCCAGAGAGGGATCTCTCTATAAATGAGTTCAAAGATGTGATCTTTAAAGACTGGAATTATGATATTAGGCTAGTTATGAAGAGCATGGGTTTGTTTTGTTTGTTTTTGGTTGGGCGAAGACATGGTGAAGGTGAAAGCAGTTCAAAATAAAGGGTGAAGAGCCTGCAAATGAAGGAATGTTTCAGCTGATAGCAAAGGACAAAGACAGCTTTAACCCATTGGGCTATGGAGTCATAGGAGGAATTAATTGGATAGCAAATTCAAGAAGGATCCATGGAGAAAGTCATTTACATCAAAGGATCTCTTAAGGTGATTAATGGAGTGAAACAAATAGGCAGTGAAAGACTTAAACAAATGAAAAAAACAAAGCACAGTCTAAGATCAAGTAAGTACTTTTAAACTAGCTTGCTTTCAACATGTACTTAAGGAGAAACATAAAAGTATTTCTGTTGATCAGGTAAGTGCTTTTAAACTAGCCTGCATTGAAGTACTTTCCATCAGAAACATTTAAAAAACAGTTCAAACAGCTTAAGATCAGGTAAGTACTTTTAAACCAGCCTGCTTCAGCATATTCGATAAGGGAACACAGATGATAATCGCAAAGAGCAATCTAGATCAGCAAAGTACTTTTAAACTACGCTGCATTGATAAAATCCAAGGATAACAAAGAGAACATTCATCTCAAAGAGCTACCTAGATCAGGGAAGTACTTTTAAACTAACCTGCATTAATAAACTCTTCAAAGAGGACATTCAAATAAAGAAAACATAGAAGACAAAGCTTTCAGTATGAGTAGGGTACCGTGGAGAGTATATCCTAACTCTATGTTTGCTGCTCTTTATCAGAGAAAGTGAACAGAGTGAAAACATTAAGTAAAACGACAATTGACAGTAAGGAACACATCACCATTGACATAGTTTTAGAATTCCATGAATCAACAGCTTGTATTGATGTTCAAACCAGTTACAATCAGCAAGCCCGGTGGGTCTCTACAGCTTTGAACTTCTCATATCAGCTTATGTATCTTTCAATTACAGAACAGGGCATCAGTGGCTTCAGAATGACTATTACATGCGTTCAGATGTCCCGAGACTAACCCTTTGCTCATCTTCTACAGAGGTATTTATAGAAGAATGAGGCGGTGGTCAACTATGAAAAGATCTGTTTGGATCAATTAATACAGAAGATGACTCTTCGATGCTTTGAGGGCCTCGATCAAGAAATCTACAGGTGTTAACCTGCATTAATTGAGTTACACTTAAGATTAAAATCAGTGGGAAGTATGCTATCCTTTGAAGCTCAGTGTCATGCTAGAGTGACTTTATTTCTACTTCCCGAGATGAAATGATCTAAATATCTGCTTCTGAACTGTTCTTTAATCTTCTCGAATGGTTCTGCCGACAATTAGAGATAAGATAGCTCAATTAGTATTAATCGTTCGGCGGTCTTTGATCTCAACGAGACTGCAGGTGTCTTTTGGAGCTGTAGAGGGTTCAATTAGCCTCTTCTTATAGCGGTGGAGGATTTCTCAGCTCGACAGATGTCTTCGTCGTTTCCTAAAACACTTTAAGTTACTTGAGATCTGTGTTTTTGGGTCTTCAATCTCCGGTTCTGATAAATTTTGTCTTTGGCACTGATACTCTTTAATAAATGATGATTTCTTCTTGTCTTCTGGTGCGCAGGACAGTAGCGGGGTCGAATGGCATCAATGGGTCATGAAATCACTGATAAAACGTAAATCTAACACCCCTCGAATGATTCTTTATGAACTCAAAAGACAGAGGATCGTCACCCTCGGCCTTTGTGGTTTCTTCAAAAATGGCGGAAGAATTCATTCAAAAACCTGCAAAATACAAACAATTTGTTATAAAATCCTGCGTATTTGGTTTTACTGCTTCAGAGCCATAGGAAGAGAGCAAGACCGTTGGATGGCATCATCCAACGGTGGAGATTAATTGAGGGGAATTTTAAATGACGCGGGAGGAAGAATAAAACAGAACCGTTGATCGCGCGATGAGCAACGGTGGGGGTGATCTGGGACCATCCGATCTGGACACGTGGACGGCCCAGATTTAATCGGAGGATCGCAATCGGGGAGGTCACAAAATGCATGCGATGTAAATTTCCAATGCGATTAAGTGCTGGCCGTTGATCTGCAGATCAGATCGACGGCAGAAAGTGAATCGGAGGGTTTTCGAAATGGGGGCAAGACTTGTGATCGGAGGGAATAAGGACCGTTGGATCAGCGGGAAATGAACGGACGGGATGTAATCGGAGGGGCAGGGGAGAAGAATGATGGGAGAGGTGCGGGACAAATCTGAACCGTTGGATCTGGCAGGACGGACGGCTGCGATGGAAGAGGGGGTGAGACGGGAAGGTCTGTGATTGCGATCGGAGGGAACTTGCGATTGAGCACAGGCTGTCGATCTGAGAACAAGATCAACGGTCGGGATTTAATCGGGGATCGGCAATCGGGAGGGCAGCAAAGAGCATGCGATTGAAATATTGCGATGCGATTGAGCGCTGTCTGTCCGATCATCAGGGAGATGGACGGCTAGGATTTGATCGGAGGATTGCAATCGGGGTGCGCGGAAGAGGGGATGCGATTGAGCGATAACCGTTCGATCTGTAGATCAGATCGACGGCGGGGAGTAAATCGAAGGGGTGGGCCGATCGGGGGAACGAATATAAAGTATGCGATTTGAAACTTGTGATTATGCGCGGGTCGTTAGATCGGGTCTAGATCAACGGTCTAGATCCTTTGTTTTCTTGCACCGGCGGGACCCTTATACTTCGTAAGAAACCCACAAATTTAGGTGCGCAGAAGAGGGGATGCGATTTGAAACTTGCTATTGTGCGCGGGTCGTTAGATCGGGTCTAGATCAACGGTCTAGATCCTTTAATTTTTTGCACCGGCGAGACCCTTATACTTTGTGAGAAACCCATAAATTTCAATAAAAACCAAGGTTTTGAGTGGATCGGGCGGAATATATATATGATAGGCTGGCGCCCGATTACGGGGCCACTGGGTGTATGGAGTACCATGGGCCCGGGGCTTTATATAACTAGGGCCAATCGCAATCAGAACATTCGGGCCCGGTCTTTCAATCAACCCATTTGTAACTTCTCCGACGCGATTGCGCATCGGTCTTTTTGATCTACCCATTGTGAATTCTCCGATCGCGATTGCGCGATCGGTATTTTTGATCAACCCATTTTATTTAAACACGTGATTTTGGCATTTTAAAACAAAATTTGGAAAAAATGGGTTTTCAAGTTTTACAAAGAAAAACGTCCATCGGATACGATTTTCAAAGAAGCTTAGCGCCCGATTGCGGGCTTATGGGGTAGATGAAATGATAATACGATCTTCAGTTTATGACAAAGGGGCTGATCGCAATCGGCATTTAAAATGGCTCACAAACATGCACACTTTGAATCTTTCCGATGCGATTAGCGCTTCATGGGTTTGGCGCTTGGTTTTTATGATGAGGGTGTATTGGGGAAGTGGTTTGGAAACTCAGGCCAAGGGGCTTAAACCCTTAAGAGAGAAATGGGTTTTTTACACAGATTTTCAGTGATTTTCAAAGGTTTTCTGAGGGTTTCGACAGAGTTCGAAAGAATTTTGGAACTCTGCAAGGCAATTTTCATGAAGGAAAGATGAGGAAAATGGACAACAAAGGAAAATGATGAAAAATATGAAGGTTAGTCTCTGAGCGGAAAAAGGGGAAAAGAAGGAGGATATTGCAGCAGTCTTCTCATGGAATTTTTAGCAGGATTTTGAGTTTCTGAGAAATAACAATGAAAACCTTGAGACATGAGCATGAGATCATCTACAGGCTTCAAGAGATAACATTTTGGCCAGGAAAGTGTTTCTTGAAGGCTGAAAACATGTTTTGGCCACCTTTTGATAGACCAAAATTTATAGGTGGCCAACAGTGGCTCCACTTGGGGATGGTGCCTTCTTGAAGGCATCAAGAACTTTAGAGTTGTACTCTTTGGGAGGCTGATCAGTTGCCTCATCCATTTGGCTGCTTTCCTCTGCTTTGAATGATCTTATTTTGCTTTGACATATGTTAGCAGCATTGAATAACATGGATTTTTATCAACACAAGCTTCTACCTACCCAATCCTACTGATCTAACATTTTTTCTTCATTTAGAGTGCACTTGGACTGGAAAACTCTTTTTCAACATTTTATTCTTTTGAAAACAGGAAATCTAATCTAATTCTACCCCTTATTTCTCCCTGAACTCAGATTAAACAGTTGAGCTCAGATGTTTCTCTACCTAATCTACTATCTGTTGGGATTAAATTGTCCAACAGATTTCATTCTCTAGATTCTAAGACAGAAATTCAAAAACAGTCAAGTCAAGATTGAACTGTTTGACTTGCTGTGATCTATGGCATAAAAACAAGCTGCACATAGACTATTAAAAATAAAAAATTGAAGGTTTGAAATATGAAATTTTTTTTTGAAGCATCCTTCTTCTTATTTGTGGCTCAAGTTTTGAGCTTGTTAGAGCCACTTGCTTTCCTTGATTTCAGCTCTGGTTCGAATTTGTTTGAGCTGTTATTTCTTTCTTTCTGGTTCAGATTTTGAGTTGATTAGAACCAGATTTACAACTTTATGACTCCGAAAAATAAAACAGATTTGAGTAATCTCTTGCTTGGAAACTTTAGGTTCAGGTTTTGGGCTTGTTTGAACCTTTCTTTTCTAGCCTAATCTATCTACTGATAAGCCAAGTTTAAATAGTTTGGCAAATCCAATTCACTATCCTATCAGCAGAAAAATTTAAAGCTAATTAGTCAAGATTAAACAGTTTGACTAACTAGAAGCGTGTTTTTTGAGGAGTGGCATTTGAGCTTGCACACTTTCAGATTTATTTCTCTTTTTTAGCATGGGGCTTTGCCTTTCTTTTTTTTATTTCTGCCCTCTTTTCTATCTTTTATTGTTTTTGTATTTTTTTTTCTTTTTGTTTTTATGAAACTAACGAAGCAATGATATTTACAATGGAAATGAAACTTGAAAATTGAACTCAGCAGTAGTAATGCTTAAGGACCCTGCCATTGACAGGACCCCCAAACAGACCTGTGCCATCTAACTCTTGCAGAAAAAAGGCATTTGGACCAATGGTGGACTGAATGATATAAGGACCTTGCCACAAACTGTCAATTTTTCCATGTTTACCTTTTTCCTCTCTTCTAGAATCCCATTTGAGTACCTTATCTCCAATGTTGAAGTCACAAGCCTTAGCTCTCTTGTCAAACAACTTCTTGATGTTTTCTTGCACTTTTTGAGCTCTGTTGTAAACTTCTTCCCTCGTCTGCTGGAGATGTATTGTCTCATTAATCCTTCTTATCATACTGTCTTCTTCTGACTGAATTTCTTGGACTAATTTTATTACTGGTACACCCAGGCTGGTAGGAAACACTACATCTGCTCCATAAACAAGTTGGTAGGGGGAGGTTCCAATGGATTTCTTTGTGGTCAACCTATCTGCCCACAATGCATGCACCAGCTTGTTATGCCATGACTTTTTATTCTCTTCAAGTAGCTTCTTGATGATGGTCACCAAGCTTTTATTTGATGATTCAGCTAGCCCATTACCTTGAGGGTAATAAGCAGTAGAATGACCCAATGTAATCCGATACTTGTGACAAAAATCAATCATCTTTTTGGAATCAAAAGCAGCAGCATTATCAGTAATGATTTTCCTAGGGCATCCAAATCTAGAAAGGATATGGTCTTCAAGAAATTTTATAATGACAGAATCTGTGGCATTCCTGGTAGGGATGGCTTCTATCCACTTTGTGAAGTAGTTAGTGGCTGTAAGAATCCATTTATGTTGGGCAGATGAAGCAGGATGGATTTCTCCTATGAAATCTAGGCCCCATTGTTGAAAAGGAGCTTCAACAATGATAGGTTTTAATGGTAAGGGAAGGATTTTTCTTTTGCCCTCAAAAATTTGGCACTTGTGACAGGCAATTATCATTTTATGGACATATTGGAAGAGGGTGGGCCAATAATAGCCAACTCTAAGGATTTTGTTGGCTGTGGTTTTCCAGTAGAGATGACCTCCACACTCTCCTTCATGAAATTCATGCTTGATCTTCTCTGCATCAACTTCAGGCAAACATTTTAGCAATAAACCATTAGCATTTTTCCAGTATAAACATTCATTCAAAATGCAATAATTCTTAGCTTTCAACTTTAAAAACCTTGCCTTAGTTTTTGATAAATCAGGAGGAGCATTAAGATTTGTAAGTACATATAAGATGTTGGCATACCAAGGTGAGTTTTGGAACTGCTCTTCCATAGTGGGAGGGGGTAATTCTTCCTGCTCATCCAAGGCATCTATCATGTTAATGTCTAGGGCTTGTAGATTAGATTCAGCCATTAATTGAGCCAAGCCCCGACCTTTGATGAGTTTGGTGGGTTTGATCTCCAAATCATATTCTAATATTACAGCTATCCATTCGCCTCTCTTTCCATCAGGGTCTTGTGACAAGATGTCTTTTACCACAATGCTGGGTACATAGGCAATGGTGTGGGAATGAAGAATATACACCCTGAAATCCTTTAAGGCCTTTACTAAAGCATAGGCTTGTTTTTCCATTATGTTATATTTCAAGGGTGCATCCCTTAAAGCCTTACTGAAAAAAGCAATAGGATGTTCCTGTCCTTCTGAGTTTTTCTGCAACAGAACTGCAGCTATTGTATGTTCTGAGGCAAAGGAAAAAATAAGAAAATCTTTTGAAAAGTCTGGGCTGATCAAGACTGGTGCTTGGGTGAGTGCATGTTTTACTAATTCAAAGGATTTTCTGGCCTCTACAGTCCATTTCACTCCTACTTCCTTTTTGAGAATATTATTCATGTTTCTAAGGAGCTCTGCTAAGTTGGGAATAAACCTCCTTAAGAAGTTAATCTTTCCAATAAAGGACTGCAGTTCTTTTATGTTCCTAGGGTGGCTAATCTGTAGTATTCCCTCAACTCTTTTTGGATCTATTTTAATCCCCTTTTCTGATATAATGTGGCCAAGGAGCTTACCCTCTTGCAAGCCAAACACTGTCTTTTTGGGATTTAAAGATAGCCCAAATCTCCTGCATTTCTCAAAGACCTTTCTTATATGTTTGAGGTGCTCTTCATCGGTTTTGGAATAAACTGTTATATCATCAAGGTAAATTACAATGAAGTGTCCTATTTCCTCTGAAAATGCAATGTCCATGGCCCTTTGAAAAGTGGCCCCAACATTCATTAGTCCAAAAGGCATTTTCACATACATGAAGGTGCCCCAAGGAGTGGTAAAGGCTGTCTTGAGTTGATCTTCTAGGAGTACTAAAAGTTGGTTATATCCTGAGAAACCATCTAACAGAGAAATCCTCTTTGAACCAACTACCTTTTGTAGGATGTGCTCCATTTTGGGTAAAGGGTAATTGTCTTTTAGGGAAGCTCTATTAAGGTTTCTGAAATCAATGCATAGTCTGATTTCTCCTGTCTTTTTCCTCACAGCTACAAGGTTAGAAACCCAATCTGAAAACCTTACAGGCACAATGATTCCTGCCTCGTACATTTTCTTAATTTCCTTTTCGACTAGAGGCAGTTGTATTGGGTTGATTCAATGCAGTTTCTGCTTAAAAGGTTTTTGTTTTTCTCTCAAAGGGATCTTGTGCTGGATGATTTCTGTATCGTAAGCTTTTAAATCTTCATAGCTCCAGGCAAACACATCGGCAAACTCTTTAAACAAGTCAATGTATTTCTTTTTCATGTCTAGTGGCAAGGACCTAGCTAATTTAATCATTTTAGGTTGATCCTTTGTGCCTATGTTGCATTCTTCAATGTCGGACTCCGTATATTCTACTGCAGGTTTCTTAGCCACGTCATTAAAATCAAACAGGTCTTCTAACGGTGCTAGCCCCCTGGGTATGTTCTTGTCTCTCGGTGTTAATACCTCAATGTCTTCGTTTTCTAAGTCTTCATACTCTTTAGCATGAGTTTCAAGTTTTTGAGTTAACATGTTGATATCTGTAGGACTAGATGGTTGTTCTTGTTCAGGGGGCTCTTCGTTTAGACAGTTTTCATCGGATGTAGAATCTGAATTGAATGATTCAAACTCATTCTTACCATGCAGTAAATCCTCTATCTGTTTATCATTCTCAAAGACTTGCCAATATTTTTGATTATCGGGTACGGCTGGTCTAAATTTTACCTGAACGGTGTTGTCCTTGTTTTCATATGGTGCTAAACACGTTCTAGCTGTAAAAGATAAATTGTGAGTGGAAATATTCTGTTTTCTTGGGACAAAAATCAATTTTGGATCCTCAAAAATGTTTAAAAGGTCCAGGACGTCATTTCGGTAGGTTCTAAGTCTGGGATGATTTGCAGTGTATTCCCCATTAACTTGCCTAATGATTAATTCCAAATCGCCATATACGTGGATTCTTTTGGCTCCTAGCTTTTCTAATAGATGCAAGCCCAAAATGAGAGCTTCATACTCGGCAATGTTATTAGAACATCGAAAATTCAATTTGCATGAAACACTTTCTGTATGGCCGTTTTCGGTGTTTGTTAACCAAACACCGGCGCCAGCACTATTCTTAGTACATGACCCATCGAAGAACATGGTCCATAGAGGATTATTTTTGGTTTCACCTTGGTTGGTAATCTCGCTAACTAACATGCTATCTGATTGTGGTGGTATGTCAGCACTTAGTCGAATTTGTGTCTCATTTTCAAGTTCCTCGCCGTATTGAAGGTTGTTTTCCTGAGTTTCAAGTTTCGAGAGCCGTGGGCACATGACTTGTGGGTCGAGACTTTCATTTGTTTCGTTAATATCTTCAAATGCATCAAACTGTTTTGATACTTGTGAGTTAGGTGTTTCTTGAGCTTCATCGGCGATTAATCTTGTTGTAGTGACTTGCTCACCAACTGTTTCAGCGTCATGCTCTGTTTTAAGGTCAACAAGTTGTTGTACTAGGCCTCGTTCCTCAGGAATTTCATGGAGATGAACTCGATGGGGTGTTTGTTGTTGGCCATCTTGGCCATATTCATTTTGGTTTGTCATTTCAATGCATTGTTCGAAAGTTTCCCTTTCGTTTTCATCCATGTCTAGAAATGCATTCATTTCTAGATTTGGGGCCTCTAACAGGTTATCTACGTTACTGTCTTCTGGTTCTGACTTATTCGAAGGTTCATCATGGTAAAGGATAAAAGAGTTCAGGTCAGTATGGACAGAGTAGATGGGAAAATTTTCAGGTTTTTCTGGGCTGCTGACCATGAATTTCATGTGTGCCTCTCTGTATAGTCTTCTAGGCTGGTTAAAAACAGGAATAGTGGCATATGTCCCGTCCATCTGCATTGTACCTTGCAGCTTGGCACCCCACGATCTAGACAACAACATGCCATACTTAGGAGGGACATCGGCCACCACTACATCCATAACTAGGCACTTGGCTGGGATTTGAGTCAAATTCACACAGAGGTCCTTAATTAGGCCGAGACATTTGACCCTGCTTGAATCAAAGGAATATAAATCCTTGTAAGTTCTGGTTATTTCTAGTCCTAGCCTTTCCATTATCACCTTTGGCATAAGATTATGTGAGGCTCCGGAATCATGCATAGAATTGTGTAGAATTTTGTCATGAACATTCAGACTGACGTAGAATGGAGGTACTATCCCTTCTTGAAATTTCCCTTCAACTTTAGGACCAAAAATGAGCTCTGGCTGGTCATCATTATAATTTATTGTGTCATTCTGGTCCTCTATGTTTAAAGCCTTCAGAATTTGGGTCCTATACACATTATGGGAAGCTAACTCAGTAAGGGGAACAGAGATTTTAATCTTTGAAAGTTCTTGTTCTAGGCTGAAAGGAATTTGGTTTTTTGAAGAACTTGCCTCAGCCTTACTAGTTGCTAGTCTTTCAGCAACATCACCTTGCTGATTTGTTCTATTTACATTTGATAACATGGTTTTGACAGGAGTACTAGCTGAGGTGTTAGTACTGCTAAGATCTGCATCCTGCTTTTCAAAATTTGGATTGCCTTTCTCTTTATCTTTACCAGAATCAACAGCCACTGTTTTATCCTTTTGATTGACATTTTTACATTTGGTTGTGGTGCTATTTTGTGAAGATTTATCAGAGGTTTTAGTGTTGGGATTTTTTTGACTGGCTTTGCTTCTAAGGTCATATTCTCTGTGAGGCTCTATGATGACATTTTCCATATCTTGATAACAATGTCGATCATCATCCCCGTTGTCATCATAAGGTGTGTATAGACCTCGTTTCTTTTCATAATGAATCTCAAAGCCATCGTTATCTACCCCTAGCATGTTGATATCATTTTCCTCTGCTATCTCACCTGTTTCCTCTGCCTCACTTATATAGTTTTGATGAAAGGGAGGAATGATCTGCTGATCATCTTCTCTAGGTCTATTTGGAAGTTGGTTTCTTCTTAAATTTTGATTCTGGTTCTGGTTTCTATTCTGAGAAGTAGTTTGGTTTAGGCTTGCTTGTGTTCTCTTAATTATTCTCATCTCTTTCATCATCTCTTCCATCATTCTTTACATCTTTGAGTTTGAAGTGGAAGGTGTGGATTCCTCTCTAAAAGATACTCTCTTTTCAACTTTCATTCTTGCTCTCTTCTCTATTAGATTGACTTCGACAGAAAGAGCACCCCTTTGCATATCTTCAAGAGTTGCAAAGTCTCTCTCTCTTAGCGAATAGGTCATGTCAGAGTCAAAACCTTCAGGAAATTTGTTTAAAGCTGAGCCTTGCAGAGGTTTTAATTCTGGGGGAAGTGCATTATAAATACTGTTAAATCTAGTACAATAAGTCTTTACACTTTCCCCTGGGTTCTTGTGGAGATTGTTGTAGTCAGCCAAGATTTGGAGAGGATTCTTCTTCACTTCCCATTTGTTTAAGAAAGATTGATGGAAACCTTGAAGGTCATTAATACTATGAGGGGCTAAGCCTTTGAACCATTTTCTTACTTCTCCTCCCAAACTTTGAGCAAATAATCTCATTTTGACAGAATCATCAGCAATCTCATTTCTGTCAAAGCAGTCATTCATCTTATCCACATGTTGTGATGCAGTAGTGGCACCACTATCATCATACAATGGAATTTTGGACAAATAGTCCTGTGGCAGATTGACTAAAGGTACAGGAAGAACTAAGGGGGCATACCATGCAGCCATGGCAGGAGGTGGAGGTGGATTAACAAGAGTGAAAGTGGGTTGGAGGGGAGTGGTTGGAACAATGGATACAGGGTGAGCAGAAATGGATGGACCAGGGATAGATTGCTGAGCGGATCTTGGATGAGAGACACCTAGATTGTGGAGGAAGTGTAAATTAGGTGGTGTAGTCTCTCTACTACCAAGATGTGTACTTGTCTCAGGAGAAGAAGGCAAAGACTCGGAATCTGACTGATCTAAATCACCAAGAGACCCAGTTCTAAAAGGATTTACTAAGTCTTCTTGTGATTGTTGTAGAGCTGAAATATTTTATGGGACAGAATTAGCTCTCAAGGGTGATCTGAAAACAATTGATAATTTAATCCTAGGAGACTTCCAAAGGATGCTTTCTGGGTCATCAACTATTTCAGGTGGATCCGGGTCAGGATGGGCTCTAGTGTGAATCTTTCTAGGAGCCACTATGCTGTAATTTTTTAGACCCAAATAACAAGAAAATTTCAACCAGGTATGACAATCTTTGAGAGGTTAACTAATCTATTTTACACAAATTTCAATCCTACAGTCCTCTGACTGAGTTTGAAGGATAGTATAGTAATGAGGGTTCTTCCCAGTGGAGTCTTAAGGTCTGTTCAGGATTGTGGAGTCACCAAGTGGAAGTTTTTAGCTCCTTTTCAGAGGTAAGAGGTGTTATGGTCCACTACCATGTTTATTAAATACCAATCTGAAATATTTTTGGGTTTTTCTGAGTTAATTTTCAGTTAGCAAGGGATATCTGGTATCTTATGATTGTCTTCTAATCGAAGAAATACTCAGGAGCTCCCCAGTGGAGTCTCCATTATGTTATCACTCTGTAATTAGTAAGATTGGAAAAGTCCAACTACAGAGGTAACATCAAACCGCTTTGGGATTCAAGGATCTAGCCCTCCTGAATCCAGAGAGGGATCTCTCTATAGATGAGTTCAAAGATGTGATCTTTAAAGACTGGAATTATGATATTAGGCTAGTTATGAAGAACATGGGTTTGTTTTGTTTGTTTTTGGTTGGGCGAAGACATGGTGAAGGTGAAAGTAGTTCAAAATAAAGGGTGAAGAGCCTGCAAATGAAGGAATGTTTCAGTTGATAGCAAAGGACAAAGACAACTTTAACCCATTGGGCTATGGAGTCATAGGAGGATTTAATTGGATAGCAAATTCAAGAAGGATCCATGGAGCAAGTCATTTACATCAAAGGATCTCTTAAGGTGATTAATGGGGTGAAACAAATAGGCAGTGAAAGACTTAAACAAATGAAAAAACAAAGCAAAGTCTAAGATCAAGTAAGTACTTTTAAACTAGCTTGCTTTCAACATGTACTTAAGGAGAAACACAAAAGTATTTCTGTTGATCAGGTAAGTGCTTTTAAACTAGCCTGCATTGAAGTACTTTCCATCAGAAACATTTAGAAAACAGTTCAAACAGCTTAAGATTAGGTAAGTGCTTTTAAACCAGCCTGCTTCAGCATATTCGATAAGGGAACACAGATGATAATCACAAAGAGCAATCTAGATCAGCTAAGTACTTTTAAACTACGCTGCATTGATAAACTCCAAGGATAACATAGAAAACATTCATCTCAAAGAGCTATCTAGATCAGGGAAGTACTTTTAAACTAACCCGCATTAATAAACTCTTCAAAGAGGACATTCAAATGAAGAAAACATAGAAGATAAAGCTTTCAGTAAGAGTAGGGTACCGTGGAGAGTATATCCTAACTCTATGTTTGCTGCTCTTTATCAGAGAAAGTGAACAGAGTGAAAACATTAAGTAAAATGAAAATTGACAGTAAGGAACACATCACCATTGACATAGTTTCAAGAATTCCATGAATCAGCAGCTTGTATTGATATTCAAACCAGTTACAATCAGCAAGCCCGGTGGGTCTCTACAACTTTGAACTTCTCTTATCAGCTTATGTATCTTTCAATTACAGAACAGGGCATAAGTGGCTTCAGAATGACTATTACATGCGTTCAGATGTCCCAAGACCAACCTTTTGATCATCTTCTACAGAGGTATTTATAGAAGAATGGGGCAGTGGTAAACTATGAAAAGATTTGTTTGGATCAATTAATACAGAAGATGACTCTTCGGTACTTTTGAGGGCCTCGATCAAGAAATCTACAGGTGTTCATCAGCATTAATTGAGGTACACTTACAATTAAGCTCAGTGGGAGCTTTTTGCCATCCTTTGAAGCTCAGTGTCATGCTGGAGTGACTTTATTTCTACTTCCCGAGATGAAATGATCTAAATATCTGCTTCTGAACTGTTCTTTAATCTTCTCGAATGGTTTTGCCGACAATTAGAGATAAGATAGCTCAATTAGTATTAATTGTTCGGCGGTCTTTGATCTCAACGAGACTGCAGGTGTCTTTGGAGCTGTAGAGGGTTCAATTAGCCTCTTCTTATAGCGGTGGAGGATTTCTCAGCTCGACAGATGTCTTCGTCGTTTCCTAAAACACTTTAAGTTACTTGAGATCTATGTTTTTGGGTCTTCAATCTCCGGTTCTGATAAATTTTGTCTTTGGCACTGATACTCTTTAATAAATGATGATTTCTTCTTGTCTTCTGGTGCTCAGGGCAGTAGCGGGGTCAAATGGCATCAATGGGTCATGAAATCACTGATAAAATGTAAAGCTAACACCCCTCGAATGATTCTTTATGAACTCAGAAGACAGTGGATCGTCACCCCTGGCCTTTGTGGTTTCTTCAAAAATGGCGGAAGAATTCATTCGAGAACCTGCAAAATACAAACAATTTGTTATAAATTCTTGCGTATTTGGTTTTACTGCTTCAGAGGCGTAGGAAGAGAGCAGGACCATCGGATGGAATCATCCAACGATGGAGATTAACTAAGAGGAATTTTAAATGACTCGGGAGGAAGAATAAAACAGAACCATCGATCGCGCAAGGATCACGGTATGATCCGATCGGTCTGATCCGACACGGATGTACCGCATTTAACGAGGATCGACCTGGGTAGTGTCACAACAAAGCATGCGATTGAAATATTGCGACAGCGATTGAGCGCTTTCGTCCGGCTGATCATCGTGGTGATGGACGGCCCATTTAATATCTGAGGATCGCAATCGTGGGGAGCAGGGGGTCACATAACAACATGCGATCAAACACCGCATTGAAACTTTGCGATATGTGCCGCCCGATCAATGTGGAGATCGGACGCTCCGCATTTGATTGCCCCTCGAATCAGGGAGGTGTGGCGCATGCGATAAATTTCCAATGCGACAAGGTCGGGTCGCTGATTCAGATCAGATCGACGACGGAAAGTGAATTGGAGGGTTTTCGAAATGGGGGCAAGACTTGTGATCGAAGGGAATAAGGACCGTTGGATCAGCGGGAAATGAACGGACGGGATGTAATCGGAGGGGCAGGGGAGAAGAATGATGGGAGAGGTGCGGGACAAATCCGAACCGTTGGATCTGGCGGGACGGACGGCTGCGATGGAATCGGGGGTGAGACGGGAAGGTCTGTGATTGCGATCGGAGGGAACTTACGATTGAGTGCAGGTCGTCGATCTGAGAACAAGATCAACGGTCAGGATTTAATCAGGGATCGGCAATCGGGAGGGCAGCAACAAAGCATGCGATTGAAATATTGCGATGCGATTGAGCGATGTTCGTCCGATCAACAGGGAGATGGATGGCCCAGATTTAATCGGAGCAAATTTCAATCAGGGTGCGCAGAAGAGGGGATGCGATTTGAAACTTGCTATTGTGCGCGGGTCGTTAGATCGGGTCTAGATCAACGGTCTAGATCCTTTAATTTTTTGCACCGGCGAGACCCTTATACTTTGTGAGAAACCCATAAATTTCAATAAAAACCAAGGTTTTGAGTGGATCGGGCGGAATATATATATGATAGGCTGGCGCCCGATTACGGGGCCACTGGGTGTATGGAGTACCATGGGCCCGGGGCTTTATATAACTAGGGCCAATCGCAATCAGAACATTCGGGCCCGGTCTTTCAATCAACCCATTTGTAACTTCTCCTCCAATCGCAATCGGAACATTCGGGCCCGGTCTTTCAATCAACCCATTTGTAACTTCTCCGAAGCGATTGCGCATCGGTCTTTTTGATCTACCCATTGTGAATTCTCCGATCGCGATTGTGCGATCGGTCTTTTTTATCAACCCATTTTATTTAAACACCTGATTTTGGCATTTTAAAAAAAACTTTGGAAAAAATGGGTTTTCAAGTTTTACAAAGAAAAACGTCCATCGGATACGATTTTCAAAGAAGCTTAGCGCCCGATTGCGGGCTTATGGGGTAGATGAAATGATAATACGATCTTTGGTTTATGACAAAGGGGCTGATCGCAATCGGCATTAAAAATGGCTCACAAACATGCACACTTTGAATCTTTCCGATGCGATTAGCGCTTCATGGGTTTGGCGCTTGGTTTTTATGATGAGGGCGTATTGGGGAAGTGGTTTGGAAACTTAGGCCAAGGGGCTTAAACCCTTAAGAGAGAAATGGGTTTTTTACACAGATTTTCAGTGATTTTCAAAGGTTTTCTGAGGGTTTCGACAAAGTTCGAAAGAAGTTTGGAACTCTACAAGGCAATTTTCATGAAAGAAAGGTGAGGAAAATGGACAACAAGGAAAATGATGAAAAATATGAAGGTTAGTCTCTGAGAGAAAAAAGGGGAAAAGAAGGAGGATATTGCAGCAGTCTTCTCATGGAATTTTTAGCAGAATTTTGAGTTTCTGAGAAATAACAGTGAAAACCTTGAGACATGAGCATGAGATCGTCTATAGGCTTCAAGAGATAACATTTTGGCCAGGAAAGTGTTTCTTGAAGGCTGAAAACATGTTTTGGCCACCTTTTGATAGACCAAAATTTATAGGTGGCCAACAGTGGCTCCACTTGGGGATGGTGCCTTGTTGAAGTCATCAAGAAATTCAGAACTGCATTCTCTGGGGGGCTGACCAATGCCTCGTTCTTTGGGCTGTTTGTCTTTGCTGAAATGATCTTATTCTGGCTGAAAAAAAGTAGGCAGCATTGAAAAACAATGAATCTTCATCAACACAGGCTTTCTACCTACCTAATCCTACTGATCTAACATTTTTTCTTCATTTAGAGTGCACTTGGACTGGAAAACTCTTTTTCAAAATTTTATTCTTTTGAAAACAGGAAATCTAATCTAATTCTACCCCTTATTTCTCCCTGAACTCAGATTAAACAATTGAGCTCAGATGTTTCTGTACCTAATCTACTATCTGTTGGGATTAAACTGTCCAACAGATTTCATTCTCTAGATTCTAAGACAGAAATTCAAAAACAGTCAAGTCAAGATTGAACTGTTTGACTTGCTGTGATCTATGGCATAAAAGCAAGCTGCACATAGACTATTAAAAATAAAAAATTGAAGGTTTGAAATATGAAATTTTTTTTTTGAAGCATCCTTCTTCTTATTTGTGGCTCGAGTTTTGAGCTTGTTAGAGCCACTTGCTTTCCTTGATTTTAGCTCTGGTTCGAATTTGTTTGAGCTATTATTTCTTTCTTTCTGGTTCAGATTTTGAGTTGATTAGAACCAAATTTACAACTTTATGACTCAGAAAAATAAAACAGATTTGAGTCATCTCTTGCTTGGAAACTTTAGGTTCAGGTTTTGGGCTTGTTTGAACCTTTATTTTCTAGCCTAATCTATCTACTGATAAGCCAAGTTTAAACAGTTTGGCAAATCCAATTCACTATCCTATCAGCAGAAAAATTTAAAGCTAATTAGTCAAGATTAAACAGTTTGACTAACTAGAAGCGTGTTTTTTGAGGAGGGATTGAAAGGGCATAATGGGAGAAGAGGTGCAATGGGAGGGGCACAATGGAAACTCTGAAATATATAACAAATATATATAAATGTCAAACCAGCGCGTTAAAAAATGTGAAGGGGCGTGTATGTGAACAAATACAACGGTATTAAAACAACTACAACAATGGACAGCGTTCAGTATATATATTGGGCAGCATTTTAATGACAATAGACAGCGCATACCATGTCAAACTGAAGCGGAGGTTAAGTATAACGTGGAGCGGTATTACAAATGAAATGGACAGCATATATTTAGCAGCATTTTAGCAAGGAGATACCACGCATAATGGGCAGCGTTTTAAATGAAATGGACAGTATATATAATACCAATACCACGCAAGGAGATACGCATTTGACAATATACAATGGGCAGCGTTTTAAATGTCATGCCACAGTGTTTTAAACCAGCGCAATGGAAATAACACAGTGTTTTAATGTAATGGAATAGACAGCGTTCACGCATATGACAGCGTTGTAATACCATTAGACAGCGATGTAATGTAATAACAATAGACAGCGATGTATATATAACAACTGTGCGTAGTATTGACAGCGTTTTAATAAGCGTTGGCGCAGATGTAAGGGAAGCGAGGGCGTAGCGGGTATGAAGAGCGGTGGGAACGCCTTTGTGAGCTGCGTGGGAAGCGTGGAGAGTGTATACAGAAGTTGTAGGGTGGGGCGGATATGAGAGTGCAGAGTGCCGAGTGTTGAACGTGTGAAGGTAGCGCATGGAATAGCGCTGGAGAAATAAGGTAATGGGTATAGCAGAGCAGAGAGGGAACGCTGTGCAGAGAGGGTGTTGTAATGAGGGAGAGGTGAGTGAAGGAGAGGGCGAAGTGCTGTAGGGAAGAGAGGGAG
Source organism: Pinus albicaulis (assembly GCA_034641835.2). Classification (NCBI taxonomy): domain Eukaryota; kingdom Viridiplantae; phylum Streptophyta; class Pinopsida; order Pinales; family Pinaceae; genus Pinus; species Pinus albicaulis. The sequence continues at coordinate 17,945 of JAXQQM020081580.1, forward strand.
GTGAGGGCGCAGGAAGAAAAGGAGGGGGAAGGTGAGCGCAGGGATAAATGGAGCGTAGGGAGAATGAGTGAGGGGAGAGGGCTGTTACAAAAAAAAATTGAATTTGAATCTGCAGAAGACAGTTGCAGGACTGCTGGACTGGCAGAGCCTGCAGTTTGCAGATTGACAGAGCCTGCAAATGTCAGTGCTATTTAGGGAAAAAAAATTGCAGAAAACAGTCTAGCAACTAGGAGCAGCAGAAAACAATTAATAAACATGACTGAGCAAAGGGTAGGGAGTTACACCACAGGGCAGAAATGCCAAATGTGGAGCTGGCTTTGATACCATGTCAAACCAGGAGGTAACTCCTCAAATCTGCAATGTATATTAGCTGAAGAATGTACATGCTTATATAGATGGGAAGTGAGGCTATTGGGATTCAGCTCCCAATGACTCTTGGCCTTCCTTATCTCCTAATAATAAATAATATACAAAAATAAATGTGCACACCCATCCATAGGATTAGGTGTCAACATTTGGCATGGGGCTTTGCCTTTCTT
>JAXQQM020064332.1:0-24458 GCA_034641835.2 Pinus albicaulis
TTAACCGCGTTAGGAGGATAATTTGGATTCTCCTGGTTGTATGGTTGATAGTTGGGCTTGGGGAAGGTTGCATAAATTTCACACATGTGAATTATTCTTCAACATTTTATAAAATTATATATTATGGAGAAATGCAACACATAAAATATGCGGAAAATAAAAGCACACAAAACACATAAAACTAGAGAGCCACAGATATACGTGGTTCACCCAGTTTGGGCTACGTCCACCCGGAACAACCATTCCTTCCTTTCTATTATCCAAAGAAAATGAAGAGACAAAACCTACAGCAGATCCGCTGTAATATCCTATGTTCTCTCTCACAATCTCTCTCTCTGTTTCTCGCTCCGAGAATACACATCCCATACACAGTCGCAATACAATGCCCTCATAAAAGCGAGGGGTTGCCTTCTAGGAAAAAAAACACTAATCTAAACATAACTTCTACCGTCAGATCATTTGCCTAATGAACGGTCCAGATTGACTAGAAATTGCTATACTTTTACAAGGCAGTTTTACATCTGTTTTTAGCTTCGGGGGCGCTGCCCCCGAAAACCCTCGCTAGGGGGGGCTCCAAAAAGCACTGTCGCCCCCCCCTGGACCCCCCATGACAGTGATTAATTACAGGCGGCGTTGCCGCCCCTTTTAAGGTACAGGGGTCTAATGCTGTGATACAAAGTAAACAAGATAATCAGGCTCCACACCCAACAATCTCCCACTTGGAGACTGATTGTAGCAACTCCACCGTTGCTTCACTTGTTGGACAATGACTCCTCTTTGGACCTGGTTGTTCCTCATATTCATCGTCATCCTTGAAGACTAATTGAAACTGAGCACATTCTCAGTTTCTCCCTGGTTACAACTTTTGTTAGCATATCTACAGGATTCTGGCTAGTGTGTATCTTTTCCAGCTTCAACTCTCCATCTTCTAATACTGACCGTATGAAATGGTACTTGAGATGTATGTGTTTAGTCCTGGAATGAAATGCTGAGTTATTTGCAAGATGAATAGCACTTTGGCTATCATTGTATAGTGTGCCCATATCATGCTTCTTACCCAATTCATCCATAAACCTTTGTAACCAAATCATTTCTTTACTAGCCTCTGTAGCAGCAACATACTCGGCTTCTGTTGTTGAAAGTGCAACAACACTTTGGATTTTTGAAACACAACTGACAGCTGTTCCACCTACAGTAAATACATATCCTGTAGTGCTCCTCCTGTTATCTCTGTCACCTGCCATATCTGCATCAACATATCCCTGTAGAGCAATGTTTGAACCACCAAATCATAATGCTTGATTTGTGGTACCTCTCAAATATCTGAGAATCAATTTTACTTCCATCCAATGTTTTTTTCTGGATTGTTCATGTACCTGCTTACAACTCCCACTGCATGTGCAATATCAGGCCTTGTGCAGACCATTGCATACATTAAGCTTCCAACTGCTGATGCATATGGAACTTTAGACATATAATCCATGTCTTCTTGGGTCTTTGGGCACATCTCCTTACTAAATTTGAAATGGCTAGCAAAAGGTGTACTAACTGGTTTTGCATTCTGCATATTAAATCTTTTCAACACCTTCTCTATGTACTCATTCTGAGACAGTGTTAATTTTCGATTTTTCTTGTCTCTAGTTATCCTCATACCAAGGATTTGTTTTGCAGCTCCCAAATCCTTCATTGCAAATGAATTTTCCAATTTTCTTTTGAGCACATTTATTTCCTGCATGTTAGATCCTGCAACAAGAATGTCATCTACATACAATAACAATATAATATAGCTGCCATCATTTTTCCTTTTTAGATAAACACAATGATCAGAGTGACATCTAGTATAACCTTATTCAGACATAAACTTGTAAAATTTTAGATACCACTGCCTTGGAGCCTGTTTTAAACCATACAAACTCTTCTTTAACCTGCACACCAATTTTTCTTTCCCTTTTACCTCATATCCTTCTAGTTGTTGCATGTATATCTCTTCCTCCAAATCTCCATGGAGAAATGTTGTCTTTACATCTAACTGTTCAAGATGTAAATCTTCCACTGCTACAAGACTTAAGATAGTTCTGATTGAATTCATCTTAACAACGGGAGAAAATATTTCATCAAAATCAATACCTTTCTTCTGTGCAAACCCCTTCACCACAAGTCTAGCTTTGTACCTCTGTTTTCCTCCATATTCTTCCTTTAGCCTGTAAACCCATTTATTCTGCAATGTAGTTTTACCTGCAGGCAACCTGACTAAGTCCCAAGTCTGGTTATGCATTAAGGAGTCCATCTCTTCTTCCATGGCTAGCTCCCACTTCTTCCTACTTTTAACCTGCATTGCTTCTTCATAACATTCAGGTTCACCAGAATCAGTCAACAATAAATAATATAATGAAGGAGAGTATCGTTCAGGGGGTCTACTTATCCTAGTAGATCTTCTAACACCACTTTCAGGTGTTTGAGGTGCCTGTTGCTGTTGTGGTGGTTGCTACTGCTGTGGTTGTTGATTATTATTATTTTCAGGCACCTTTACTTTTTCAGATATCTCATCAAGAACCACGTATTCCTTGCTTTCTTTTTCCTGTTTCTTTTCCTGCAACTGATTCTTATACAAGACCTTTTCATTGAATATTACATCTCTGCTCCTAATGATTTTGTGATTTTCATAATCATATAAGCGATAACAAAAATCATTAACACCATATCCAATAAAGGTACATTTCTTTGATTTTTCCTCAAGCTTTGTTCTATTTTCTTTATTAATATGGACAAAGGCCTCACAACCAAAAGGATTTAAAAAAGAGTAGTTTACCTTTTTACTTGTCCATGCTTCCTCTGGAATACCACCATCCAAGGAACTTGAAGGCCCTCTGTTTATTAGATAAACAACAGTATCTACAACATCTGCCCAAAATTGTAAAGGCAATCCTGCATGCAATCTCATGCACCTTGCATGCTCCATGATTATTCTGTTCATCCTTTCTGACACACCATTTTCTTGTGGTGTTCTTGGAACTGTCTTCTCTCTACGAATTCCATGCTCTGAACAGTACCTATCAAACTCTTTGCTACAATACTCACCTCCATTGTCTGATCTGAGACACTTCAACTTCTTTCCTGTCTCAATCTCAACCAAAGCTTTCCATTTCTTGAAAGTATCAAATACATCAGATTTATTCTGAATACAATAAATCCATGATTTTCTAGTTGCATCATCGATAAAAGTAACATAATAACGAGAGCCACCGAGAGATGATACCTGAGCAGGTCCCCATACATCTGTATGCACAAGCTCCAATTTTTCGCTCTTATTTTCTTTCCCAACTCTGAGAAATCTAACTCTCTTTTGTTTTCCATAAATGCAATTCTCACAGAAATCCAAATCAACATTCTTCAATCCTGGCAACAAATTTCTTGAGTGAAGAATCTTCATTCCCTTCTCACTCATGTGTCCGAGCCTATGATGCCATAATGCTGCATCTGCTCCTTTGGAAGTTAAAGCATTAACAAAGTTAGAAATACCATTGCATAAATACAATGTACCAACCTTTTCACCTTTTGCTATTACCAACGCTCCTTTGGTGACCTTCCAAGTTTTATTTGTGAAAGTTGTCACACAACCTTCATTGCCTAACTGCCCTGTTGAAATCAGATTTTTCTTCAGATCTGGAACATGCCTTACCTCCTTTAGTAGCCATTGGTTTCCATTCTGTTGTTTTACAAGAACTTTACCCATTCCAACAATTTTACAGGGTTTATCATCACCCAAACGAACTTGTCCAAAATCTCCTTGAACATAGTCATGAAAATATTTCTTATCAGGTGTGGCATGGAATGAAGCCCCTGAATCTACAACCCAAGAATCAGTAACATTTTTGAAAGAAATAATCAAAGCATCTTGTAACACATCACCTATCACATTTGATTCATGATTGTTTTCTTGTTGTGTGTCTCCTTCTTTTCCCTTCCGAGATCTACAGTCTTTCTTTAGGTGTCCTTTCTTTCCGCAATTCCAGCACACTATCCCCGATCTGGACTTGGATCTACCTTTCCTTGATTTACTGTGATATCCCGAGCTCTTTCCTCTTTCCATTCTTCTTCCCCTAGACTCTGCACTCAAAGCATTACACGATGTCTCACCGGAGCTTTTCCGTCGCATTTCCTCACTAAGGATAGCACCGAAATCATCATCAAACTTTAAAGTACTAGATCCAGAGACAGAGTTACTAATGGCCATTAATAAACCATTCCAACTCTCTGGCAATGAGCACAAGAATAACAGAGCTCTAACTTCATCATCAAAGTTTACCCCTACAGAACTTAACTGACTGGTAACTATATTAAATTCATTTAAATGGTCTACAACAGATCCACCTTCCGACATCTTCATATTAAATAGTCGTTTCATAAGAAATACCTTGTTTGAGGCCGAGGGTTTTTCATATAGTTTCGCCAACGTCTACATCAAACCCTCTGTTGTTGTTTCCTTCGAAATATTGAAGGTGACTGACGCCGCAAGACACAACCGTATTTTTCCAAGTGCCTTTCTATCGAGAATGTTCCATTCCACATCTGTCATGGCCATCGGCTTCTTTTTTTTTCCGCTCAATGGTAGGTATAGATATTTCTGATACAGATAATCTTCCATCTACATATTCCACAACGGGAATTTTTTGCCGTTAAATTTCTCAACCCTAAACTTACCATCCTCCGCCATTTCTCCCACTCGAACCATGAATCCTTCTTTCCTGCGAGTTTATCAGCCAAATATACCTTCGGCTCTGATACCAGTTGTTAGAAAATTATATATTATGGAGCAATGCAACACATAAAATATGTGGAAAATACAAGCACACAAAAAACACATAAAACCAGAGAGACACAGATATATGTGGTTCACCCAGTTTGGGCTACGTCCACCTCGAACAGCCAGTCCTTCCTTTCTATTATCCAGCAAAAATGAAGAGAAAAAACCTACAACAGATCCGTTGTAATATCCTCTGTTCTCTCTCACAGTCTCCATCTCTGTTTCTCGCTCCGAGAATACACATAAAATACACAGCCGAAATACAATGCCCTCATAGAAGCGAGGGGTTGCCTTCTAGGGCAAAAAACCCTAATCTAAACATAACTTCTACCATCAAATAATTTTCCTAATGAACGGCCCAAATTGACTAGAAATTACTATACTTTTACAAGGTGGGGTGACGATAAACATGGTCGGGTGCTTGGAACCTATGGCTAATTTCTTATGGAGAAATCAGGTCACGATATGCAGAGTTTTACTAGGACTCTATCATGCTAAGGGTAGAATGATACCTTCTCAGAACTTTCATGGATGAAGCAATGGATGGTTTTCACAATACCTGCAAAAAAATACCCCAAGTGAAATCATTTTCTTTATTCAAATATTATTGAAAGAAGTGTGCTAAAAAATAAAATGAGAGAGGGCATACCCATCAACACTAAAAAATTGTTCTTTCGGAGGTGAAAATGTGTGGCATCGCCCTTGTGCGTTATGGAGTGTTGATCACAGTGTTGATTTCGTTCCTCTAATTGGGCCTTCCGAGCTCTCTTTATGGTCCTCCAAAGTTACGGAAAAGGGCGACATATATAAAAATATGGCTCAATTCAGTTCATTTGTGTCAGTTGGGCATTTGAGGTTTTGAGAGGTCAGAGGCTTCTGCGGAGCTGTTCTTGTCATTGTGGTCAGCCTGAGTACCCTGGACTTGCGATTTTTTAGCAAGGTAAACCCCATGATATCCTGATTTTTAATTTTTCCAGTGTGTTGGTGCTAGGGTCCATACAGGACTGGTTTGTATGGATCCTAGGCTAGCTTTTGCCTTGACCGCGTGGTAAATCAAGACAGAGGCGTGTAACTTTTGCACAAAAATAATGGTTCTGCATGAACTTATCACGCCTGCACTAGCTTTGGGTGCGCCTTTGTCATGTCTTTGAGAAAAACAGACCCGCTCTCCTCGTGTTTGTCTGAGGAACAAGCGCGCGAAGGTCCGAAGCCACCTTTTACAAAAGTTTTGGAAATTTTGTCTGTTTTTTAGTGCTTTTAGTGTGACTTATGTGTGCCTATTTGATGATAGGATGTTGTGAAGTAAGAGGGATTGGCCTGATCTCTAGGGATCTTTCTCTACTGCTGGTCATGCGCACCAATAGTTGGTTTGTTGGGGTCTTCTCAAGTTTATGGATAATGGCCTCTTACGATCACAACATCATCTTATACATTACCTGATACAATGTTGGAACATGAAACACAAGGTGATGGTGTTGTGGGTGTCCTACCTTGTTATCCATCCCGAGACGGATATCTATTTTGTGACCAGGTTGCTGCCTCGGGGTGAGGTGCTTCCTTATCCACTTCCTCCTAGGAGAGTGGATCTTGAGCGGTTTTCAGTGGGTCATTGTGGCAGGGCGCCCCTTACAGAGTGGTGCATAGTGATTTCTTTTGAGACTAACCTGGTCAAGCAGTGTGCTCTGGCTTATATTGTACGACTAGCGGGGTCATCTGCGCTGCACTAGGCATCGGGGCCACAGATAGGTATTTTGCACCTTCTATGGGCTGGACATTTCTTCAATTTTTCCCGTTTTTTGTATGACGAGATACTGGCTCAGATTTCCAAGGTCCAAGATGGATCAAAGTTTTTCACATATGCTAGCATTCTATGTAGCATTATGTATGAGCGAATTAGTCTTCTTTGAGACCTACGATTAGTTGTGCCTATTTGAGGGGGCCTCATTCATTAACTAGGAGGTGGGCCCCTGTGATGCCTCATGGAGGGGGTGGTAGGGTGGGGCTTTATTGGAACATCACCATGGAGGCTTGGTTTGAGGCCAATCCTCAGATGTGTATGTCATTCCCTTATCCAGGGATGCACTTCCATGGAGACCTAGACATGGGTCTTCCTGTTAGATATGCTTGGGGTTTAGCAGGTATTTTTTGTGTTTTATTCTACATTTACTTGAGTATTTATGTTTTTCATGTATGCTATGGTGATACTAACATAATTTTGTTACTCTTGTAGAAGTCGGCGAGGTCGAATATCCTGTGGCTTTATTGATGGGACACCATCCAATTCGGTGGTCTCGAGGTGCTCCTCGCGCAGGTTGGGGACATGGAGGAGCTATGGTGCAGCCTCTGGGTGGAGCACCTGGCGGGGGGGCTGGTCCCTCAGGGGAGGGTAGTATCTCGGCTACTGCTAAGACTGTTGTTGATCAGGCTCGTGTCGAGGTGACAAAGGCTCGGGTTGCTGAGTTGATAGAGTAGGTTGTAGAGGATTCTTGGGGTTGAGTGGACTGCTTGACCTAGGGGATGCTTACTCGAGGCTTCGTGGATGACCTCAATGATGCATGGTTGGAGACATTGATGGCCTAGGAGAGGGGATATGGGTCGATTTTACGTCAAGTGGCGATCTTCGTTTTGACGGTGGCTCTAGTGTTGGTACCAAGAGCGGCTATGGGTCCAGTTGCCCCACCTGGGGGAGCACCACCCTAAATTTATATTGTACATAGGGGAAAGAACCCATTATCAGGATGCTTCCCCTATTTTTGTGGACTTTTACATTTGTATATTTTAGGCTGACTTACTAGTCAGAGACAATATATTTTGTACTCCGACACATATATTTTTTGGTATATATGAGAAAGATATTTTTTGCGGCTCTACAGGGTGTGCCCCCTGTTTTTTTTATGGATTATGCTATGCTGATGGACATCTATGTTTTCTATGTTTTTTTTGTTTTTTATGTAGGATGGTTTATCCGAGATGCACTCTAGTTTATAATATTGTTAGCTATGCGATCAACTATTTGGTTATGATTTCTTGGTACATGTGTGAATGTAATGTGATCAAACTGTCGGCTTAATATTTTTGCACACAAGTATTTTCTAAACAGATGTGAGTCTTGTATCTCAAATTCTTGATTTAACTACGACACTAATAACTGGGAATCGAGGTAGATATGCATATGGTGTATGCCCTGATTGAGGGCATCACACATAAGTTTGATGACGACGTCATATTCTTTTGATTGTTTGTCGTTGAACCGATGCATACACCATTGGTGTATAATGGCAATTGGTCAGGGTGGTAGATGGACCAGGTGGCTGCTGCTAAAATTTGAGACCATCACGATGCTCCATTGGAAAATCCAATGTAATGGTTGGGTTGATAATCCATTGTGACACTAGAGCGTACAAGTCTTTTGGTCAAAAATTTAAAGTTTCTGGTCTATGCACTTTGACTCTAGGGGTGGGCCTTCTCGACCCTTATGGGTAGAATTTCTTGAGGTAAAGGCCGTTGACGGGGTTGTTGAGGCATGTTCCATCCGTCTCAATAAAGATATATGCCCCCTTGAGGAGGCAATGTTTTATGATGTAAGGTCCTTTTCACAAAGTTTCGAACTTTCCTGGCCCTAGGGATTCTTTTGCGACATCGTAGTGGAGGACTAACTCTCCCTCAGTGAATGAACGAGGGTTGATGTGGCGGTCGAATGACGCTTTTACCCATTTATTGTGGGCCTCATTGTGTTGCAGTGACTATCGTCGGATTTCATCGATGAACTCTAGTCATACTAAACGTTGTTCTAGAGGCTGGGTATCATTGAGGAGTTCGATGGCAACATGTAAATTTGGGATCTCGCGTTCTATGGGAATCACGTCTTCGACTCTGTATACCAAGTGGAAGGGGGTGAAACCAATGGATGTTTTCATGGTCGTACGGTATGCCCACAGGGCGGAGAAAAGCATGTGGTGCCAGTTGGTTTTATGGTTATTAACCATCCACTGTAAAATAGTTTTGATGACTTTATTCACAGCTTCTAGATGTCCATTGGATTGGGGGTAGTATGGTGAAGCGAATTCATGGGTGAATCCGAGATGGTGAGATAGCTCCTAGAAAGCTTCATTCTCAAAGTGTTTCCCATGGTCGAAGACTAACTCCTTGGGAACGTCGAGCTGGGAAATGACATGGTTAAACAGAAATTGTGCGGCAGTTTCTGCGGTGTTGTCAAATGTGGGCATAGCTTTTGCCCACTTTGTGAAATAATCGATAGCCGTGATGATGTACTTGTGATTGACGATGATGCAGGGTTTCAAGTCATGAAGTCAATCCCCCATTTACAAAAGGGACCAGCGAAGACGATGGGGTGCAGGGGAGTGGGAGGGGCTCTTGCCTTATGAGAAAAGCGCTGACATCGCTCGCACCTCTTGACTGCTGTGATATAGTCACGAAAAAAAGTGGGCCAAAAATATCCTGCTTGTGGGACGTTTTGGGCGGTGGCCATCGCGGAGAGGTGGCCATCGCAAGCTCCATCATGGAAGTCATTAAGAGCTTGATTTGCTTGGTCGTGAGTAAGGCATCGACGTAAAATGGTGTCGATGCCCCATCAATATAAGACATCTCCCATAAGGAGGTATCCGGGGGCCTAATGGCGAATGTGTCGAAGGTTGTCTCGAGTGAAATGAGGTCTGAACTTTAGGGTTCGTAAGAAGAGGAGGATATCTCCGTACCAAGAGTCTTCGATTGCTACGAGGAAGATATGTTCATCCGGTCGAGAATCATTTACTGGTGATCCTTTGGTATGACTTGGGAGGTCCGTAATGAACTCTATTAAGATTAGCGCATTTTTTCTTGGGGGAGCGAAACTGTAAGTCATATTCTTTGAGAATGACTATCCAGCGGGCATATTTGCAGTTCATTAGGCGACGTGTGAGCAAATATTTGATGGGATTAATATCTGCGATGACCATAGTGGTCTTTAAGATGATGTAGTGGCGAATATTTTGGACTACATGAATCAGTGCTAAGGCAGTCTTTTCTTCGGGTTCATATCTTAATTTTGGGCCTGATAAGGTTCTTCAGACGTAGTATATTTTGTGCTCTTTCCCGTCTAGGCCCTCCTGGATCAATACTCTAGCCAAAGTGGTCTCGGATGCTAATAGATACAGAATGTAATCTTTGTCATCGCCTGGGGGAATGATGAGCAGTGTTGAAGACAATGTGTCTTTAAGCGTGTCAAATGCTTGTTGGGCATGGTCATCCCATTTGAATGGGATGTCCGAGTGAAGGAGGTGTAGGAACCCTTGAGTGCAAGTGGCGAAATCCGAGACGAAACGTCTCAGAAAATTGGCCTTCCCCTGCAAGATTTGTAGTTTCCTGAGGGTTCGAGGTGGAGGTACCTCTTTGATGGCTTGGACCTTGAGGGGGTCCACTCGAATTCCTTGCTAGGACACGATAAAACCTAAAATACTTCCTGATGTGATGCAAAAGACACAATTGAGGGGGTTAAAGCATAGGTTGTATTATCGGCATCGTTGGAATACCAGTCACAGATCCTCAAGATCGTTTGAGCGCTTCTTGGATCGGACGGTTAGGTTGTCCAAGTAGGTGAGGATAAGGTGTGCCAAGTCATGAAAGATGTAATTCATGGCCCTTTGGAAGGTGGCTCTTGCATTTTTCAGGCCAAATGGCATTACCTTTTATTTGAATATGCCCCAGGGGGTAGTGAACGTGGTTTTGTACCGGTCGGTGTGACGGATTTGAATTTGATTGTACCCAAAGAATCCATCCATGAAGGAGAGGGCATCATGACCCACACAAGCATCGATGACTTGGTCGATGAATGGGGTAGGGTAATTTCCCTTGGGACATGCTTTGTTCAAATCGCGAAAATTGGTGCAAACACGTATGGTGCCTTGTTTTTTCATGATGGGAATAGGGTTGGAAACCAAAGATGTGTAAGCAATGGGATAGATGCACCCGGATTTGTGAAGCTTGTCGATTTCTCATTTTATTGATTCTACCTTTGATGGGTGCAGTTGACGCTATTTCTAGCATATTGGAGGTACGTCAGACCAGGTGTCAATATGGTGCTCTACGATAGTGGGGCTAAGCTCGGGCATTTCTGAGTAGTCCCATGCGAAGATATCTTTATACTCTTGTAGCAATTGGGTATAAGAGGTTATTTCTTCTGGGGAACATGCTGCCCCCATCAAGATTTCTTCGACTTTTCCAGTATTTTTGGATATGTTCACCTTGACGGTAGGTGAGATGTTTGACATGTTTCCTTCCTCGTATGCATCGGGCACCGGGATGGGGTTCTTGAACCAATCAACTTTCCCTTATGGGAGGAAATATTTCGATTCAATTGCATAAATCTTGTGTTCTTTTGTCTTGTCAGGATGAAACACTTTTCGTGGGAGAAAAAGCAAGCGGTGATGCATTGCATCCCATGGATAATCTGGCTCCGTCATGGCCTCAAGGATCTCCTCGTCTGAATGGAATAGAGATCCATTAGGGAATTTTGAGGTCTAAAATGGGCCTCCTAAGGAAATTATAAAATAATAGTGGAAGTAATAAAATAATATTAGATTACATCATCAAATTTTAGAGGGAAAAAGAAAAATCTACTTTTTTAACTCATATTTTCAACATATCTCCCTATGGGTTTACTCAAATTTTGAGCGGGAACACTCGTTGGAAGCATGCTTTGATTCCTCATCCAAGGAGTACCGATGTTGCATATTTTGGATGGACCCTGCTATAGGAAAAATTAGAAATACATGAAAAATGTAATTGCAATAACTTTTTTTCGTGTATTTCTCATTTTTTGTCTAACAGGGTCCATCGAAAGTATTCAACATGGGTACTCCTTGGATGAGGAATTAAATTTTGCATCCAATGAGTCATCCCGCTGGAGATAAGTTGAAAATACAAGTTTAAAAAGTAGTTTTATTATTTTATTATTCTTTAATCCTTTTACCTTTTTAACCCAAAAATGGTGTATCATCCCCCATGGTTGACATCATCATATTGAATCCTATTGGTTCTTATAAATTTTATTTTGGTTATAAATTTTTCTTATGAGGCCCATTTTAGACCTCAAAATTTCTCTAATGCCTAAGGGTAATTGATTATGCGCAATGTTGTGCAGAATAGGTTCAGTCCGTATGGATATGGTTGATAGGCATGAAAAGGATTCCATCATCGACATGGTGGAACCAGACGGGGTTGAAAGAATGCAGATGGATTAGGTTTGCATTATCGTAGGTACAACTACTCTCGTAGTTGCAGCTCACTCGACACCTATGGAAGATGAGCAGAAAACATGAGTCATAGTTCTGATACATGATTATATGAATCGTATATGGTGTATCATGTCATCATCGTTTGGTAGGGGAAGAATTTCTATGATGGGAGCTTGCGTGAGCGTAAGGCTAGATCCCTTGTTAGGATGGTCAATTTTTGGCAGGTGGAAATTTTTTCTGGTATAGAGGCGCCTGAATGTTTCCATTAGCGGGCATGCCTTTGGTTCGTGGTTATGGCCAGTGCAAATGGTGCATGGTACCATTGTGCCAACTTAGTATATTGTGTGGAAATCAACACTACTCCTCGTCCCAGAAGTGGATGCTCAGAAGGGACCAGACGTAGAGGAGGAGGTCTTCTGCTTCCATTTCCGAGTTTTTGGCATGGGTATGTCTCACTCTCTTAAGAAGTGTAGACTTAACACCACTCTTTCTGCTCTAAGATTTGGGAGATGATCACATTTTATTTTATGATTGAAGTGTGAACAAATCCGGCAATAGTTGTGTGTGATCTTCTCTTGGTTATAGAGATGTCTTTGCGGGAGAGAAGGACTATGCGAAAACTATTTGCGAGGTGCTTCAATTCTTTGCACTGATTGACCCGGTGGCCGATTAGGTCACATAGTATACATGTTATCCTAGGTTGAACCTGAGTCATGCTTTTTTGGCATGGCTTCCCATCTTTCCCTTTACATAGACGTGGGTATGGAGTAGATTGCTTGGGCGTGTTTTACCTTCCATGTCGGTCGCTTGGTTTCGGGTTGATAAGGTCTTGGCGTTTTGTCTCTAATAGATGTATCATCTTGATTAGAGGACGTACTCGTAGGATATAAGTACAACTCTTCTCATAGTGATTTCCCTGACACACTAGGAAAAACATCCTAGATATGGGGTTCTCATCCTGCTCGCTTGATGGCGTGACTAGGTACTAGTGGCGCAGCGCTTCTAATTCAGGGAAAGTGGTGACCACATGATTGGGAATTTTACACACCGCACATGTTGGTCTTCTCTGCAGAGGGCGGTTGGGGGTGACTAAGGGTTCCCCGATTGGTTTTTTTTTTAGCTGACAAATTGAGGATGGATCTACTTGTCATACCTTCTTGAGTTGTCAAGCTATTCATAGATTCATAATCAGTGCCATATTCTTAGGAGAGGTGGACTATGGTTGATCACATGCAAGCTAGCATTGCATAGAATCTAGGGATATAGTGACAATGGAATAAAGCATGATTTCCATCACATATTTGACATGAAAATTGGGTTTCTAGGTTGATACGGTGTTGTTAGTATGAATCCTTTGTCGAAGTGTACGAAAAAGGACCACTTTAGCTACGCATAACTAATAGCCCTAACAACAAAAGTGGCTGCCAATATCTTCAGATATGTGGTTAGTTGAACATAAAAGAGCTGCAAAAACCAGATCTATGCATGGAAAGACATTAAGCAGAAAAAACAAGGGTTTGCTCCATATACCAATAGACAAGACAATAACAATTTTTGAAAGAATTTTTATATTAATTGGGCACCTGGGAGGAAAACAAGAAGGCGTATCCAATTCTCCTCAGTGGGATGGGTTCTTGGAAGTCCTCAGCACTTCAGATCTAAAATCTCTCTCTCTTGTTGGTGTAGAAAGCCCACACAAAGAATGGAACTCAAAGGGAGCTCTTACAGCAAATGGCAGAAAATGGTGACCAAGTGTATAGATCCAGAGTGATCTAATAGGCAACAAAAGGTGAAGAATGGTAGGAAAAACCCTCCTATTTATAACAAAATATTGGATCATTCTAGATCTTGGTGCATGGGTTAACCAGATCTAGATCCACTTTTTATGGAATATTTTATTATATTTGTTGGAGGGAAAAGGTATTTGACTTGGGTCAAATCCCTTAATTTGTCAAAAATAAATAAATAAATGATTTATTTATCTTTTTTAAGGAAGCGGTTAGAAGATAATCAAATAAATAATGATTTATTTAATTATTTAAGGAAGTGGTTGAAAGATAATTAAATAAATAATGATTTATTTAATTACTTGTGGGTGATTTGGGTCCTATTTAATAAGGAATGTTATCTAAATAGGATTTAAATAATTATTCCTAAAATAATAAGATAAATAAAGGTTTATCTAATTAATTTCTTTTGTTTTTGGGTTAAATATGACTGAATAATAATTAAATTATGGTTTAATTAATTATTCCCATGAGGAAAATCAAACAAAATAGGTTTGTTTAATATTTCCTTTTGGGGTTTCTCTGCTTATTCCATGGGGAATATCTAATAAATGTGGTTTATTGCTATTTTATATGGTGAAAGCAATTTTACTTAGGGTAAAATTGGTCTTACATGGTGTACTTGGGTTCATCTAATAATAATAGGTTAGATGACCAAAAATGGTGTAACAGATTGCCCCCCAACATACGAGTGTTAGGAGAAAATCGTATGACCGAAGTACTTTGTAAGAACTCAATCACTAGACATCAAAAGGGAAGTGAGAGAGAATGCAAAGGTAGATAGTGTGTCACAAGAACTAGACTGGGAGAGACGAGACTCGCAGTGGGCCAAGTCTCTTTATGAGGGTACTCCGTATGCATATGCGGGGGAGGCATACCTATGCTCCGCCGAGAGACAAAGTACAAAAGAATAGTGTGTCCGTGAAACAAGGGACCGAATAATAAGTACACCTAGCATAATCATGAGCCGAGAAATACAATGAGGAACCTATACATGTTGTGCCCGGGATAACAACAGACTTGTGCAATAATATCTCGAAAGTACATGAGATACAAATACAACGAATGCTCCCTCGTAAATGGGGAAGGGCTCACAACTGGGACCGACACATGCAAATCAAAGAGCTGCAAGTGGCTAAGGCCAACATCATCAACATCTCGGAGTCGCATCGAAGGCCACAAAGGAAGAGGTCATCCAGGCATGTGGGGGCTACTCCGCAGGGCAACCCCACGAGGAAGCTGAGACATCTCACACACACCCGGAATCATCAAGAGCTGCTGCTGTATCACTGAACCATCAAGTATACGAATCTCGGTCATGCTGAAAGGAGCTGGAGTGGAGAAACAACCAAGTCAAAGGGAAACGAGAGATCCCTTTGCCTGATCCGAGGCACCGAACAAGAGTGGAAGCTGGAACCAAGGTACACCGCCCTCTAGACCTGGCTTCTGGAAGGAATGAGCTGATGTCGACAGAAGGAGGTCCGCCATAGGTGAGGCAATGAGACATCCTCAACTAAGGCACGAGAGAAAATAGTGGAGCGACGGACATACTGACACTAATGATGATAGGGAAATGGAAAGGACTGAGTAGCGAATGGACGAATTCCCTTGTTAGAGCATAAAGGGCATGAATGACATGGCAGCGACTGACACAAGATCATAAGGGATAGGGGACAGTGGGACTGAAGGTCATAAAGTGCGACGCAAGAGAGAGACCAAGAAATGAAGGATGGAGGGCTATAGCGGGGCACAAAGGGACTCGGGATAGACTCCATGGATGCGATGATGACTCAACTTGGATGCTCTAAACAAGGGCGACTCGATGGTGCTGCCACACAGTAAAGGCCCAGTGGGGGGCCATCAAAACATGAGTACAAGATGGGAACTCATGACAAAAATCGACACGAACAAAGACAAGTAAGGAGGCGAAGTGGTGCCCCGAGTACAAGTGTCGTAAGTGAGGAAGTTCGATTTTAATGAGGGGGGAAGTGACCCTTCTTGGACAAAATGTGTCCTGGTGAAGTATTAGATCATAAAAAACTAACAGATACCCATTTGAGGGCTCGGTGAGAGCTTTCCAACGGTGCAGACGGTTTATCAAACGGGGCTACGGTGTGGTCGCAGCAGTCGAAAGAAGAAACATGGGTTCTCTTTTAATAAGGCAGTTTTCCCTCCAAATTCACTCATTTGCTATTGTTGTTGTGGTGAATGTAGAGAGGAGAGAATGCCCTAAATCTTGCGGCGAGCGTAGCGGACAAACCGACCGTTGGAATCGAGATCCATCAGTTGCAGGTAAGAGGCCTAACCTTACTCTTTCATTTTGATGGATTGAAAGTTCAGTTTAGGGCCCAAAATCTCAGAAACAGACCCTCCTTCATCTCTACGGCCAGGTTTCACTTTTTGGGCCAAAAAGTGCGACCTGGGACGCAGGTTTCAAGGCAAAAACTGCGACCTGGTCCAAAATTGGGCAGACAACTGCGACCTGGGAGATGAGGGGGTTTTGGTGTTGTTTTATGGCTAAGAGTTGGGTTTTTGTGTTTGGTTATGGTATTCCCGATCTGTATGCTGACAAAGATGATGTTTTTGTGTAGGTATGGCAGGTGTACGGGTTAACTGGAGAGAGAGAGACCTGGGTACATTACGGGCAGAGATCCAGGCGGATCAGGGTGTCCGTCGTGTGTTGGCCAGGTTTGGGGTTCTAAAGTTTTTGGAGAACCCTTTGATGAGAGTAGGAGAACCTTTGTTGGCCCGGATTATCAGTTACTTGGATCTAGAGCATGAGGTCTTTGTAGTGCAGGGGCACAGGATCGAAATGACAGTCCAGGATGTGTATTTCCTGACGGGTCTCCCACCACTAGGGATGGTGGGAAACACACAGCCAGTATTACCACGGGGGCGGCATATCATGGAGTTTGTGGAACGACATTGTCGACCGGGTCTCCAAGTCAAGGGGACTCGGATACCGATTGGGGATCTAGAGAGGCTAGAGACCCGTGCAGTGGCCGCAGCTGTGCTGCGTATCCTGGGCAACCAGGCGTTCCATCACATCACCGGGGGGCAGATGATGCTTGTAGAGAGTGTGTTGAGTGGGACCTACTATGGGTGGGCCCAAATGATGTTGGTGTCGTTAAAATGACAGTTGTCGCTCTGCAAGCGGCAAGTGAACCACGATTTCTCGTATGGGACTTTATTGTGCGCCTTCTTCTTTGAGAAGATCCCGACCTTGCGGCCTCGTATACAGCTTCCAGATGGGGGCCCGAGAGAGCCCAGGATGCGCCGGTGGGGGCGGCTACTGTGCAGAGGAGGAGGAGGGGCTGTCGGGCGAGTGTTTCGACCTGCGTTCTTTGCCCATTGGGATCAGATGTCGTTATACATAGATGACTATCCCTATAGTGGGATGAGTTATTGTGGAGATCCGGACCTGCCACTTCCACCTGGTCGAGTATGGGGGCCTGATGGTAAGTGACAGATTGTTATTCTTGTATGGGCATGTTTAAATTTTTTGAATAGTAGATAGGGTACTGATTCATGTACTGTTGGTATGCAGATACAGCTCCAGTAAAACCGGCCGGATATATGGGACGACCGGCAGCAGTTGGAGCTGCAGGTCCGAGTGGGTCGAGAGCAGCGCATAATGAGGATGCAGCCGCCCTTCTGGAGGACATCCGCCGTAGATGCGAAAGGTTGCTGACCGGAGTATTAGAGCGCGGGTGGCGGGACTTAGACGACCAGTACATAGAGCCATGTATTGGTCTACCCTCGGAATGGCGAGGGGTCATGCGGTGCATGGCGATGGCCGGTCAAGGGATACGTGATCTACAGGCTGCAGGGGCAGAGCCATTGGCTCGGGATCCGCCAGATAGTGATTAGGTGTGGGGCATGTGGTGCCCCCTAGTGTGTATGTAGGGGCAGGTGGTGCCCCCAGTTTTGAGTTTTTTGTAACATGCTATGGGCATGTCATATGTATCAGAGTAAATGGACTCTAAACACATGTTTTTGTGACACATACTATGGATATGCATCGTTTGTAATGATTATGAATGTTATTGTCTTGAATGAAATGCGTGTGATAAATGCCAATCTAGAACATGGTTTGCAATACTATCTACATAGTGATTCTGTTCTCGAGGTACATGGTTGAAAGTGATGGTTTCAAATGCACGTATCAAGAGTTTCACTCGTAAATAGCGTCTAAACAGCATAGGGTTATGCACACGATAAACACCATTTAGTTGCATTACAAGAAGTAGGGAATCCAAACGAACGTGCAAATGGAGGATGCGATGAAAGAGGGCATCAGCTAAGAGACCACGCACTGCATCATATTCGGCCTGATTGTTGGTGGCAGAACCAATGCAGACCCCGTCGGAGAGAACAAGGGCATGCAAGGGGGTGAAGATGGCCCAACCTGCCGAGGCGAGATTCCGGGAGTAACGACTGGCACCATCGGCGTAACCGATAAAGGGCGTGGACCGGGGGTCCTGCGGAATGGTGTTACAAGACAACAAATGAGGGGAGGAGAGGCAATGACGGCAGCGTGAGTGTACAGAAGACATCGAGCGGCAACTGCGGGAGGGAGTGCAAGGAGCAGGATGACTATGACTCATATACAAGCTGGAGGGTGGTATATGAGGGCTATCGGAAGTATGGGGAGGACTCGGGCTGATGAGGTCAACAGAGATACGGGTGGAGTGATCTCGTGTATGGGTAGAAAAAAGGTGTTCAGGCGACACAATAGGGGAGGATGCAGGGGGACTGGGCTCCAAGTGTCTCGCAGAGGAGGATAGGTAAAGAATGGTTGTGGTAGACTCCGTCATCTGAACATCAGGGGGGGAATGTCGATGGGGGCGGGGGGATCCTCAGGCTGGCCCAAAGCATACTGCGCGAGTATGGGAGAGGCGGATTGATTCTGTTCAACCTCATACTCTCGGACTACCTCTAAAGAGGCGCGGTAATGCGTCAGGTGAGGAAAATGGTGGGAGTAATGGCCATGA
This sequence comes from Pinus albicaulis, assembly GCA_034641835.2. Taxonomy (NCBI): domain Eukaryota; kingdom Viridiplantae; phylum Streptophyta; class Pinopsida; order Pinales; family Pinaceae; genus Pinus; species Pinus albicaulis. Next base: position 18,818 of record JAXQQM020064332.1, read on the forward strand.
ACACCGCACAAAGCACAGGGTTTGTTGGTGCGGAGAGTCTTGGGGTTCTTGGTTAGGGACGAAGAAGGAATGGAGGCTTCGGGGACCGTAGATTCAGGGAACACGACTTTAACCATGGGCTGAATACGGGGCAACTCGGGACAAGCATGGGTGGCATGACCAGCGATATCACACAAGGCACAAGGTTTTGCGGGTGGAGGAGGGGCCGGGTCGGTCGTGGTGGTCTTGTCTTTGGGTGCCCCCTTGCGAGCTTTGCCTTTCTTCCCGGGAGCCGTCACAACAGGAGAAGGGTCCTGTAGAGGTGCTGGGGGCACAGTGGCAACGGAGGAAGTGAGGGGGACCGGTTGAACCGGTGTCAAAGCCATGTAGGGTTTGGGGTGACCAGGAGGGGTAGCTGCTGGAGGATCAAGGTACCAGACTGGTATGCCCAAGGTCAGGTTAGGGAGAGAGAGGGTGGCCATGACGGGGACAGAATATACTCCGGGAGGGGGAGCGAGGAAAGGTATCTTCCCAGCTGGGTAATGACCAGGAGGGACGGCTCCGAGATGGTTAAGGCCTGGGGGAACCGATCCAGGATGATAAAGGGGTTTAGGGATACCAGCTGTATGGGGAGGGCCAGAAGGAGGAGGTCCGGCTGGCTAAGATGAATGGCTAGGAGCGGGTTTCGGAGGGCGAGGGGGAGGTTGCTGACTAGCCGAGGCAGGCCGCTTAAGGGTAGCCTGAGACAATTGCATCATGCAAACATTCGATAAGCTGGGATCAGTGATGGGAGGAGGAGGGAGACTAGGAAAAGTTCCAAGCAGGGAGGAATCTTTCTAAACGCCGGGGGAGACACTGGTCAAGGAATCGACGATTTGCTTGTTGGCTACAGAAGAGATGGTCGTCTCAGGTGAGGTCTGAGATTTTGGCTCATGATACGTCAACTGGTCAATGGTGACTATCTTTCCATTATGGGGGAAAGACATCTTGCGAAAGACCGTGGATGGGACAGCAGACATAGCATAGGTGTAGCTTCGCCCCAATAGAATGTTGTAATCTAGCGGGGCGTCGATGACTTCGACGTCAACGCAAACAGTCTTACCGGCGAGGGTGATAGGACAATTGCGAAACAGGCCAATGGGCTGGGAGGCATGACCGTCCCACGCTCGAAGGGTGATCGTGGAAGGGGCCAGCTCAGGAGATCCGAGTTGCTTCCAAACCGAAGCGGACATCACGCATGTGGATGCCCCCTCATCAATTATACACCGGGACACGTTGGCGTTCCGTATTTTGACTGGGATTTGGAAGGCGACGAAAGGAGGGAGGGGAGGATGGTCCGATTGAGTGGCATCGAAAACAATCATTTGGTCATCAGCAGGATCTACAGCACCCACGGCAGATAATAGAGCCTTATTTTGGGAAGGGCACGACTGGAGGAGTTCCAGTGTGGAAATGGTAGCAGGAGATTGCGCCAAATCATCTACTATACTATATGAATGAGCAGCTCGACCAGAAGCAGCGTTTCGACGTAGGGGTCCCTTAGGAATCTTGGTATGAGCCTTAACTTTGGGTTGAGGGATATGTAAGGGGCCACTGGATGTCGAAAGAGGCTCTGTAGAACCTGAAGAAGGAGGCTCGGGGGTAGACTGAGCAGGAGGCTTGGGGTACTGGCGAGACTGAGTTTGAAGGTGAAGGTCGACGGTCGTGGAAGGACCTGAGTGCATCATAAGGATCTCGTAATCTCGTAATCGAGGGAACCAGAAAAGGAAGGGGGAGTGGCGACTGACCGCTGCCATTGGTAGCCACGAAGTGCTGCCGAGGGAAAGACCGCAACAAGTTTGCTGGGTAGTGGCCACATTAGGAGGAGCATGAGGGGAGGCGTGCTGACCGCGCAATGTGGCTTGAGACTCCCACATCTGCCGCATCTAGGGTAAGAGGGGACAATCGTGGGTGTAATGACTGTAAACACCGCAACACGAACAAGGCTTATTTGTGTGAAGCGGCCTGTCCGGCTTGGGTTGAGTGCCCCCGTCGGTTGCGTTGCTGTGGTCCACAATTCCAGATTGGGTCCATGTACTAAAAAGACATTACTTTGATTGCCTCTCCGCCTTCTTTGAGAAGAAGGGGGATTAGTCGCACCTTGCTGTGAAAATACTTGCCCTGAAGGGGGCTGTAGGTGTTGCTGCTGGGGTTGAGGAGGCAAGGGAGGTGGAAGCGCATATGCTGGAGGAGCTGGCACACCAGGCTGTGGATAAGGGTAATGGTTAGGTTGGGCAACATTGAGGTAAGCAGAAGGTTGGGCAAAAGGAGGAGGCATGCCGTATCCTGGGTACATGCTACCGGGAGGGGGAAGAGTGCTAGAGGTGTTGGCCCCTCCGTGAGGGAGACCGTAGCCCATAGGAGGTTGAGCATACAGATGGGAAAGGGCTCCAACGATACCATCGGTGGAATGAGATGCCCCCGAGGCGTTAGCGTCGCCGGGCCTAGGGAGGTCAGGAAGAACGGTATAAACATAACCAGATTGAGCGTAGATCAGGTCATATTTCAAGGCTATTTGGAGGGCAGCTTCTTCGGTTTGAGGAAAGTGAGAAGAGACATCTTTGCCAATAGGAGCTAAGAGGGTGCGAAGGAACCAGTCCATGTAAACCCGATCTTCGAAGGGGGGGGCTCGACATAAGCTCCGTCTTCGTCGCCATTCTTGAACATGGGCGGAAAGGCGGGTTGAAGAGGTTTGCTTGAATGAAGTCAAGAGCTCCGTGCCAGTATCGTATCGAAGAGGGAGCTAGAAATAAGATAAAAAGGCTTGGGCAAGGGTCGCAAAGGTGGTATGGGAAGAGGTGGCTTGGTCAACATACCATTTAGAAGCTTCGTCAGTAAGCGTGCGTTGGAACAAACGAAGACAGATGGAGTCATCGGTAATGGAATTGGAGGAAAACCACATGTGGAAATATCGGACATGATTGGTTGGATCTTCGCCATTAAGGCCCTCAAACTTAGGGATGTCGGAGGGGAGCTTGGTTGGCATAGCAGGCCAATTAGCATTGTGGTGAATGGGGTCATTGATCAACTGATGGAAATCGGGGAGGCTGAGGCCTGGAATGTACGGCAGCAAGGGTATAGCCGAGGTAGTTCCTGTGGTGGTTCCGCTAGTAGTAGGTCTGGCATTAGGGCCTGGAGGACCACTAGCATTAGGCCCTGGACCAGACATGGTGAAGGTGATAGGGGGAGAACCAGGAGGAGAAGGAGAACCTGATGAATCAGGAGAGGAGTCGGAGTGCGGACTTGGAGGAGGACTGGCTCGACGATGGCGGGTCGGAGCAGGTCGATCGACGAGAAACTAAGGGTGAAGGCCAAGAAGTCTCCAGGAAAGGCGCCTTGGGGGCGCAATGATGAAAGGAAGAAGGAAACTGACAGGGGCAGAAAGGGACAGAATCAAGTGAGGTCAAGGGAAGAAAAGGTGCAGTGACAATTGATTCTAGAGTCTTTGCCAGGCGGTGTTAACCAGGCGCTTCTTCACTTAGGGTCAGTGTGTGGCGTGCGTTAATTTTAATTTTTAAACCCTTTCCGTTTTGAGAGCAAGAAAAGAGTGTGCTGCGTAGCTAAAAATAAATCTGCAGAGAACAGTATATAATGCTGAAATAACAGAAAATTAACAGCTACTTGTGCATCTATCTAACCCAAAAAGGCGGGTCTCTCAAAACTAAGTGCAAAAAGGGGAAAAATCTAGGTAAAACACACGGAAAAGAGGCCAATAGATCTAAGGTCAAAAGGGACATGGATCTAAAGGATAAAGCTGCTGAAAAGAGGTACAGATCACAGCCAAGAGACAGAGGCAAGGTGGCTGGAAAAAAGGAAGGAAATCAGCAAAAAGCGGAAAGGCCAGGGAGGAGGTCCTGAAAAGAGGTCCAAACAAAACGACAAGAGGTGATTTGAAAGGAAGAAAGGCCGATTTAAAGGGATCTGAAGAGGAGGTTTCAGATCTGAAAAAGGGCAGGCTGAAACTCTGAAAAATAGACGGCTGAAATAGCTAAAACTCTTCCACAAAAGGTGGAGGGTACTAAAGCCCTGTGGGGCTAGGTTCCCACTAGATGAGTAAAATGATCAGAACCAGGTCAAAGCGGGCCGAGAGCAGAGGCTGAAAACCCAGTAACTGTTCAAGAAACCCGTAAAATTGCATTTAAAATCACAGAAATTGCGGTGCGGCAGGGTTCCCGACTCGTTTTCGCAAGTGTGTCTGCAGGCAAGGCAGTGCACTGAGGTCTGTGTCGCAAAGCGGGCTGCGCAAGACTTCATTCGGTTGTTCCCATGCGTATTTTCGAAAGTTGCCGTCTCGCCAAGGGGCCGGTGTCACTTACCTACGCAATAGGGCTGTAAACACACTGGTTAGAAATTACAATGTTTTATTTTATGTGAGAAAAATAACATAAAAATAGGAAAAATAAATAGCTGAAAAGAAACCCTAGGGTCTGAAGTAGCTGGATATGCAGGAATATGAAAAACGACAGCGGTCGTAATTTAAAACCCGTGTGGAGTCGCCATTTGTTAGTATGAATCCTTTGTCGAAGTGTATGAAAAAGGACCACTTTAGCTACGCATAACTAATAGCCCTAACAACAAAAGTGGTTGCCAATATCTTCAGATCTGCGGTTAGTTAGACAAGAAAAGAGCTGCAAAACACCAGATCTATGCATGAAAAGACATTAAGCAGTAAAAACAAGGGTTTGCTCCATATACCAATAGACAAGACAAGAACAATTTTTGAAAGAATTTTTGTATTAATTGGGCACCCGGGAGGAAAACAAGAAGGCGTATCCAATTCTCCTCAGTGGGATGGGTTCTTGGAAGTCCTCAGCACTTCAGATCTAAGATTTCTCTCTCTTGTTGGTGTAGAAAACCCACACAAAGAATGGAACTCAAAGGGAGCTCACACAGCAAATGGTAGAAAAATGGGACCAAGTGTATAGATCCAAAGTGATCTAATAGGCAACAAAAGGTGAAGAATGGTAGGAAAAACCCTCCTATTTATAACAAAATATTGGGTCATTCTAGATCCTGGTGCATGGGTTAACCAGATCTAGATCCACTTTTTATGGAATATTTTATTATATTTGTTGGAGGGAAAAGGTATTTGACTTGGGTCAAATCCCTTAATTAGTTAAAAATAAATAAATAAATGATTTATTTATCTTTTTAAGGAAGCGGTTAGAAGATAATCAAATAAATAATGATTTATTTAATTATTTAAGGAAGTGGTTGAAAGATAATTAAATAAATAGTGATTTATTTAATTATTTGTGGGTGATTTTGTCATATTTAACAAGGAATATCATCTAAATAAGGTTTAAATAATTATTCCTAGAAAATAATAAGATAAATAAAGGTTTATCTAATTAATTTCTTTGATTTTGGGTTAAACATGACTGGGAATAATAATCAAATTATGGTTTAATTAATTATTCCATGAGGAAAATCAAACAAATATAGGTTTGTTTAATATTTCCTTTTGGGGTTTCCTGTTTAGACCATAAACAACCTAATAAATGTGGTTTATTAAGTTATTTTACATAGTGAAAGCAATTTTACTTAGGGTAAAATTGGTCTTACATGGTGTACTTGGGTCCATCTAATGATAATAGGTTAGATAACCAAAAAATGGTGTAAC